>JAWQFJ010024335.1:27500-67500 GCA_034096865.1 Theodoxus fluviatilis | reverse complement strand
ACGTTCAGAGTGGGACGTCATACGTTCAAAGTGGGACGTCGTACGTTCAAAGTGGGACGTCGTACGTTCAAAGTGGGACGTCGTATTTTCAAAGTGAGACGTCGTGCGTTCAAAGTGGGACGTCGTGCGTTCAGAGTGGGACGTCGTGCGTTCAAAGTGGGACGTCCTATGTTCAAAGTGGGACGTCGTGCGTTCAAAGTGGGACGCCGTATATTCAAAGTGGGACGTGGTACGTTCAAAGTGGGACGTCGTGCGTTCAAAGTGGGACGTCGCATATTCAAAGTGGGACGTCGTGCGTTCAAAGTGGGACGTCGTACGTTCAAAGTGGGACGTCGTGCGTTCAAAGTGGGACGTCGTGCGTTCAAAGTGGGACGTCGTATTTTCAAAGTGGGACGTCGTACGTTCAAAGTGGGACGTCGCATATTCAAAGTAGGACGTCGTGCGTTCAAAGTGGGACGTCGTGCGTTCAGAGTGGGACGTCGTGCGTTCAAAGTGGGACGTCGTGCGTTCAAAGTGGGACGCCGTATATTCAAAGTGGGACGTCGCACGTTTAAAGTGTAACGTCGTGCGTTCAAAGTGGGACGTCCTATGTTCAAAGTGGGACGTCCTATGTTCAAAGTGGGACGTCATACGTTCAGAGTGGGACGTCATACGTTCAAAGTGGGACGTCGTACGTTCAAAGTGGGACGTCCTATGTTCAAAGTGGGACGTCGTACGTTCAAAGTGTAACGTCGTGCGTTCAAAGTGGGACGTCCTATGTTCAAAGTGGGACGTCGTGCGTTCAAAGTGGGGCGTCGTGCGTAAGCGTCTTAGTGTCAATTGATCAAAAAGTGTTTCAAATACCACGCATTTTGCAGTAGTCGGTATTTTCAATTATGCTGTTGTATTCGTGGAAATATAATCGAATATTGTATAAAAAATACACCTGCACTTTTCCTTTAAAGGTTTTCACTGAAGCTTCAACTTTGATATATCTCCCGATTGTGACGTCAAAGCTTCTTTCACCATTGCGTTTCACGTCGAGAGCTGTGTTGAGTTGATTGAAGCTTCCCCCTGTGGGTTGGGGGTTAAAAGAATACACCCACCGTGTCTCCCTCCACGATTCGTAAGAGACGATTAAATAGGGACATCGTAACTTGATTTACGTTTACTCTAAACTATTCTAGTGACTTTCGTGCTTAATAGCCTTGCATAATCTAAAGGCTGATAGGCCGTAAAACACCATCAATCCCCTGAAGCTATCATATGCGATAATCTCGCCGGCGAGCGAACTTACAACGCTCGCTCATGAAAGTAACAGGAGTCTATATCAAGACTGAGACGAAAAACCAATGCAGGTCCTGGTTTTGGAGACAGTTTGATTACAACAACTGACCCAGAGGACGCTGAATATGATTACAGGGATCACTTCCTATGGAACCGGAAACGCCCTATGATTGCCTTGGACTAGCGGTCAATGGGCTTTAGAAACGTGTCTCTGATTATCCCCCCCCCCCCTCCTCTACCCCCACGTACATCTTGACATCTGTGTAAATATTTGTATAGTATATTGTCAGTCTGACTGTGTACATCTGAATGCATGTGTTTGACTATGACTGGATGACTAAATGTATAGACTGTGTGTTGTATGTTTATTTTGTATATGTATGTATATATATTACGCGCTTAGAACCTCGGGAAAGGCGCTTTATAAGTATAATAAATTATTATTATTATTATTATTATGAAAAGGACTTATGCATTTGTGTTTGCACCGATTACAAAAACACTGAGTATCTTTGTCATTTTAGACAATTGCTGAGCAAGTGGTTTCTAACAAGTGCAAATTACTTCCATATCAAGCATGTCAGTTGAAAAGCTCACACGAGAATGCAACACATGGAGTTAATGATGATGGAATTACTCGGTCAAAAGTGACGTCACACAAACACAGAAAACCCGCATCCAAATGGAAACGCAAAGAAATATCACACACACACACACACACACACACACACATACATACACACATACACACACACACACACACACACACACACACACACACACACACACACTGTAACGCTTGCTTGAAAATACTCGCCCTCTCTACACATACAGATTGCCTGTGGGTTGGGCGTAAAAATAATAGATTCTCCGCATCTCCCTACAGGGTTCGTAAAAGGCGAATAAACTAGGGATATCTTGGTTTGCCTTTCTCTAACCATCTCTAGTGATCTTCGTGATCAATCGGCCTTGCATAACCTACAAAATCTCATAGGCCGTACAATTCCAGTCATTCATTCATACACACAGACGCATGTGCACGCGAAACACCCACCAGTAATTGCATGCATTCTGTTGGAAGTAGCGATGACTTAGTGTGCCTATAGGTCCTTGAAATCGAGATGCCACTCAAGCATTCAAGAGTTGTGTTCCTCTTCAGCTCGCGCTTCTTCCCAATATACCATTCCATTTACTGCAGTCCAGACGGCAATCTCTCGCCGACAAAAAGCAATACCGCTTGGTAAACCATATCAATGTACGCGACAATTCATTTTCCACCATGACCTCCACTTCTGATTGCCTTGTCGCTCCTGCCACTCAGAGAGGAGAAGGTGGAAGTGTGGCCATGGGTGTGAAGCGGGTTGCTGTGTGGTGGAATGAAGGAGGACGGATGCAGGAAGAGAGAGAGAGAGGGAGGAAGCGAATGAGGGAGGGAGGGAGGGAGAGAGAGAGAGAGAGAGAGGGGGGGGGGAGAGAGAGAGAGAGAGAGAGAGAGAGAGAGAGAGAGAGAGAGAGAGAGAGAGACGGACGGACGGACGGACGGACGGACGGACAGACGGACGGACGGACGGACTGATGGACGGACAGACGGGCGGACGGACGGACAAACAAACAAACAAACAAACGAACGAACGAACGAACGAACGAACGAACGAACGAAACCGACTAACGAACGAACGATCAAACAAACAAACGAACAAACGAATAATCGAACGAACGAACAAACAAACAAGCAAACGAATAAACGAATAAACGAACAGACTGCTGTGTGGACGGACGGACATTCTTGCAGAGAGAGAAAGAGAGAGAGAGAGAGAGAGAGAGAGAGAGAGAGAGAGAGAGAGAGAGAGAGAGAGAGAGAGAGACGGACGGACGGACGGACGGACCTACGGACGGACGGATGGATGGACGGACGGACAAACAAACAAACGAACGAACGAACGAACGGACGAACGAAACCGACTAACGAGCGAACGAACAAACGAACAAACGAATAAACGAACAGACTGCTGTGTGGACGGACAGACATTCTTGCAGACACACAGAGAGAGAGAGAGAGAGAGAGAGAAAGAGAGAGAGAGAGAGAGAGAGAGAGAGATGCTGAAGACATGAGCAGAAATTGGGCAAAAAGGTAAGCGACGAAAACCAGTGGTAAAAGGTTTTGCTAAACGTTTTGTCTGCCAGAAGTCTACTGGTTCTTCGCTACAAAGATCTGAGCTACTCAAGATACTCATTTCTCTCCATCAAAGGGTCGCTTTCGCATATAACATGCCCATAAAGTATCCAGCATTGTTTCCACTTTCATGAATTACATTTTCAGTTTACTGTATCCTAATAACAATAAACAAGAAATTCGAAATTATTGTATACTCAAAGGAATAAACAGACGACTCCATTTTAGAGACACACTCATGCAGAGCATGCCAAAATGTCCTTGAATGTTCCATCGTTTCGTTGAAAACTATAAACCTCTTGTGTTTTCAGGAACACGCGCAGTGATTGCATTTGTGGGTACACAATTGGCACAATGTGAAATCATCATTGTAACGCCTGCATTGCAAGACGTATCTGCTGCTGCTACGAAGACAGGCGCATTTCAGCGTCCACAGTGGCAGACGAACACACATGGCCTCCTTGTGAATGGCGTCCTAACACAGCACAGCGCTGCCCTGACTTGTTCTCCTCCCTTGCCTGTGTTGTGGAGCAGTTTGCTCCACCATTTTGAATGGAATCGTATCGCATAGTGCCTGATAACACCCAGTCGTCGTGTCGTGTCGTGTCGTGTCGTGTCGTGTCGTGTAGTGTCGTGTCGTGTCGTGTCATGTGTCATGTCGTGTCGTGTGTCGTGTCGTGTCGTGTCGCGTCGTGTCGTGTCGTGTCGTGTCGTGTCGTGACGTGTCGTGTCGTGTCGTGTCGTGTCGTGTCGCGTCGTGTCGTGTCGTGTCGTGTCGTGTCGTGTCGTGTCGTGTCGTGTCGTGTCGTGTCATGTCGTGTCGTGTCATGTCGTGTCGTGTGTCGTGTCGTGTCGTGTCGTGTTGTGTCGTGTCGTGTAGTGTCGTGTGGTGACGTGTCGTGTCGTGTCGTGTAGTGTCGTGTCGTGTCATGTCGTGTGGTGACGTGTCTTGTCTTGTCGTGTCGTGTCGTGTCGTGTCGTGTCGTGTCGTGTCGTGTCGTGTCGTGTAGTGTCGTGTTGTGTCGTGTGTTGACGTGTCGTGTCGTGCAGTGTCGTGTCGTGTAGTGTCGTGTCGTGTTGTGTCGTGTGGTGACGTGTCTTGTCGTGTCGTGTCGCTTCTCGTCGCGTCGTATCGTAACGTATCATATGGTATCGTATCGGGTCGAGTCGTGTCGTGTGTCGTATCATGTCGTATTGTGTCGTGTCGTATTGTCGTGTCGTATCATGTCGTGTCGTGTTATGTCGTATAATTTCGTATCTTGTCGTATCGTGTCTTGTCGTATCGTGTCGTATCATGTCGTATCGTGTCGTATCCTGTTGTGTCTTATCTTGTCGTATCTTGTCGTATCGTGTCGCATCTTGTCGTATCTTGTCGCATCGTGTCGTATCGTTTCGCATCTTGTCGCATCTTGTCGCATCGTGTCGTATCTTGTCGTATCGTTTCGTATCGTTTCGCATCTTGTCGCATCTTGTCGCATCGTGTCGTATCTTGTCGTATCGTTTCGTATCGTGCCGTGTCGCATCTTGTCGTATCATGTCGTATCGTGCCGTGTCGCATCTTGTCGCATCGTGTCGTATCATGTCGTATCGTGTCGTATCCTATTGTGTCGTATCGTGTCGTATCATGTCGTATCGTGTCGTATCATGTCGTGTCGTATCTTGTCATATCGTATCTTGTTGTACCATATCGTATCTTGTCGTATCGTGTCGTATCATGTCGTATCGTGCCGTGTCTTATCATGTCGTATCGTGTCGTATCTTGTCGTATCGTGTCGTATCGTGCCGTGTCTTAACATGTTGTATCGTGTCGTATCATGTCGTGTCGTATCGTGCCGTGTCTTGACATGTTGTATCGTGTCGTATCATGTCGTGTCGTATCGTGCCGTGTCTTAACATGTTGTATCGTGTCGTATCATGTCGTGTCGTATCGTGCCGTGTCTTGACATGTTGTATCGTGTCGTATCATGTCGTGTCGCATCGTGCCGTGTCTTGACATGTTGTATCGTGTCGCATCATGTCGTGTCGTATCGTGCCGTGTCTTAACATGTTGTATCGTGTCGTATCATGTCGTGTCGTATCGTGCCGTGTCTTAACATGTTGTATCGTGTCGTATCATATTGTATCGTATCTTGTCGCATCTTGTCGTATCGTGTCGTATCGTGCCGTGTCTTAACATGTTGTATCGTGTCGTATCATGTCGTGTCGTATCGTGCCGTGTCTTAACATGTTGTATCGTGACGTATCATATTGTATCGTATCTTGTCGCATCTTGTCGTATCGTGTCGTATCGTGCCGTGTCTTAACATGTTGGATCGTGTCGTATCATGTCGTGTCGTATCGTGCCGTGTCTTAACATGTTGTATCGTGTCGTATCATATTGTATCGTATCTTGTCGCATCTTGTCGTATCGTGTCGTATCGTGCCGTGTCTTAACATGTTGTATCGTGTCGTATCATGTCGTGTCGTATCGTGCCGTGTCTTAACATGTTGTATCGTGTCGTATCATGTCGTGTCGTATCGTATCTTGTCGTATCGAGTTGTATCATGTCGTATCGTGCCGTGTCGTATCATGTCGTATCTGTCGTATCTTGTCGTATCGTATCTTGTCGTATCATGCCGTGTCGCGTCTCGTCATGTCGTGTCACATTGCATCGCGTCACAAAGTGTCGTATGAAGTTGCATTGCATTCCATCATATCGCATCGCATCGCTTTGTATCGTATCGTCTCGTCCCATGTCGTTTTGGTTCGTCTGGCATTTTATCATTGCAGCATGTTAGAATGTGCTGCACTGTTTTGATTAGTATCTCATCATATTGCAGTCTGTCGTGTCCTGTTCTGTCGTATCGTTGTGTTACGGTATGATGTGTTGTGTCGTGTCGTGATGTGTTGTGTTGTGTTGTGTTGTGTTGTGTCGTGTCGTGTTGTGCCATGTCTTGTCATATATTGTATTGTTTTGTGTCAAATTGTGTTGCATTGTGTTGTGTCGTGTCGTGTTGTGCCATGTCTTGTCATATATTGTATTGTTTCGTGTCAAATTGTGTTGCATTGTGTCGTGTCGTGTTGTGTCGTGTCATACTGTATTGTTTCGTATCAAATTGTGTTGCGTTGTGTTGTGTCTTGCCGTGTCGCGTCATGTCGCGTTGCATTGCGTTATGTTGTGTTCTGTCGTGTCGTGTCGTGTCGTGTCATATTATGTTGTTTCGTGTCATATTGCATTGCGTTGTTTTCAGTTATGTCTAGTGTCGTGTCGTGCAGCGTTGTGTTGTGTTGTGTTGTGTTGTGTTGTGTTGTGTTGTGTTGTGTTGTGCTGGGTTGGGTTGGGTTGGGTTGGATTGGGTTGGGTTGGGTTGGGTTGGGTTGTGTGATTTGTGTTGTGTTGTGTCATGAAGTGGTGTGGTGTGGTGTGTTGTATCGTGTCGTGTCGAGCTGTGTTGTTTTGTTTCGCGTCGTGTTTTGTTGCGTTGTGTCTACTGTATTGTAATGGTAGAGACTCAGGGAGCGCTTAGGACATATTGCAATATATAGACAGAAGTCCGGGCCGAAAGAAAGTTTTGCAAAATATTAATGGATACAGGATTCACAAGACTAACACAAGCTGCCTCACCCCCGTCCAGTTTGTTACTGTTAATGTGTTTGCTGCCGCTGCTGCTGTTGCTATTGTTGTTGCTGTTGTTGTTGTTTTTGCTGCCGCTGCTGCTGTTGCTATTGTTGTTATTGTTGTTGTTGTTTCTGCTGCCGCTGCTGCTGTTGCTATTGTTGTTATTGTTATTGTTGTTTCTGCTGCAGCTGCTGCTGTTGCTATTGTTGTTGTTGTTGTTATTGCTGTTGTTGTTTCTGCTGCCGCTGCTGCTGTTGCTATTGTTGTTGTTGTTGTTGTTGTTTCTGCTGCTGCTCCTGTAACCATTACTACTCGCGGATCATCTGCTGCTGTTTCTAAATCTGAGAGGTCGGATGATAAAAGAATGGTAACCCTTTGCATAGTTCAAACCACCATTTACACCACATATCCTCATGCACAGACAGTTGTTGTGTTAACCGTGGGGACAACGACATTAAGGAAACTAAGTTGTACAGCTAAACGAAACTCGAATGGCAATTGTTTGAGAAGTCTTTTAGTGATAAGATGCTCACCTAACAAGTGACAATAGCAGCCCTTGGAAAGTTAGGATATCAACTTTTCAAACGTCTCAGACATCCATGAAATCTATTTTTGTAATTGCTTACTCTCGTATTTTCCCGTTCGTCCAGGCACGAAAACATTTTGCGTCATACGGGTTACTTCCCCTATGCAGGAGCATAAAGGTAGGTATATATCTCTAGACTTGAGGCTCTAATTTATGCAGTCTTCCAGGGGAAAACGGAGGCCCGTGTGAAACACACGGACAACATGCTGCGTGAGACGTTGATCTGTGAGCTTCGAGAAGATAAACGCGTAATTGTCTGTAATGAATAGCGATAGCGGGGAGGTTTTAAAAGAGGAAATCTTTGTGTAGGTGGGCTTCACATTTCTGACCTTAAAAAAATCACTGAGATTGCATCTGCCCATTACGATGGCATAGACCGAGGTGACTTGGTGCGTGCGGGCCCTACCAAATCCCAACAATGTTCACAACACAGAAAGAATAACGTGAAACATGAGTCAGGCTTGACACACCAACTTGAGAAGATCAAGGACACGCCATACATATGGAGCAAATGATATGCAAACTGATGCCGTTCAGATAACGCAGAGTGGATTTTCCGGCTTCTGCATTCGCCTTGTTCAATGAATTGTTGCCATATTTACATCGTAACGCATCGGCAAGAATGTGAAGAACACGGCGGTGGATTAGTAACTTTTCACAGAAAGTTTCGAATTTTCGACAGGATTTAAGTATCATTAAGTCTCCACAGCACAAGACAAATGCCCCGCATCGTGTCCATTTTCGCAATTTTTACGGACCTAGAAGCGAGCTGGAATATTGCTCCTTTATCCTTTGTACCGTGACGTCTCGAAAACATTATCCTCCAGGAGTATACCTGAACTTTTTTCACATTTACACATGAATGTTTCTAAATTTGTTATTTCGTAACGCTCAAGCGAATGTCGTAGAATGGTCTTCAAGCCATAGAGGTGGGCTGCTGGGAGGAAGATGGCGATTCGGGATGAAGTGCAGTTTGGTCTTTCTTCAGGAGCAGTTTTATGAAGCCATAGAGGAGCTGCAAGGCACTTTCAGGAGGAGACGACCCGCAAAAGCTGGTTCCCTTCGTCCCTGTGTCAGCACTTCAAAGCTGCCGCGTGGCCTCCTACCCAGGTGGGCTCCACATACGCTGGCTATAGTTGGCCGATAGCTTATCTTTATGCCACGCCATGCGTGCATTATTTGATTACTTTTAGCGCTCTATCTTCCAGCAACAAAATGCTTCTTTGAAGCAAGGCGGGGACAAGTCATCAAGCAGCTCCGGGGCAGCGCCGATATTTAAAAAAGGAAGGATGGGTGGACTCCAGGGGCGAGTTTCAATATGCGAAGATCTCGGTAGAGCTACGCAGATCTCGCCGATTGGGCAGTTTCATTCTTTACTTGCTCGCGAGCCAATCGTAGATGAGGGGAGATTGAGCGAGGCAGCTGGGGCGGGTTTCAAAATAGGTAGTCGATCTTGGTCGCAAGATCTTGCTTCGCAGTAAGAGCTAGCTAAAAAAGAAACTACCCCAGCAGCGAGCAAAGATCCAAGATGGCGACGACCGAGACTAGGGTTTATGTTTTGTGTCGCTTCGACACTTTAAATATTCGATAATTCGTTCTCCGCTGACTCATGTGTGCCTTAATTTGTCACCTCGCTGCAATCTCAGCTGGACAATTGAAGTAGACTACGATCTTTTTCTTTATTGTGTGCACGATGTGTGGTTGACGGTGAGAAATCCTGCATTAAGTTCGAATTGAAAATTCTCTCGCAAAGAGACGTAACTCTACATTCTGAGCTCCCTTTGCGTAAAGGAAAATCGCTAGTGCGCGGTAGTGTACATAGGGTCTTTGACTGCACTAGGCTCAGGAGTCACTTATCAGGGCATAGGTAGTGGTAATAAAAATGTTCAATTTACACAATAACCTCAAACCTTACCGTAAACCAAGAAAGTTAAAGTTAACCGAAGACTCGTTCAAAAACCTCACTCCTAGTGACACGACGCTCATGCTGTCCGCCATCTTGAATCTCACTAGCTAGGCACCGCTCCAACTGCCTCGCTCAATCTACGCTCGTCTACGATTGGCTCGCGAGCAAGCAACGAATGAAACTGCCCAATTGGCGAGATCTGCGTAGATCTACCGAGATCTTTGCATTTTGAAACCCGCCCCTGGGGAGGTGACCAGCTAGTGAGATTCAAGATGGCGGACAGCATGAGCATCGTGTCATTAGGAGTGACGTTTTTGGACTTATTTTATATTTTGAGTTATTGTGCATGTTAATGTGATGAGGTGCACCTATCACCGAGTGCATCGTACATCTACTGTGTCCATTTCATAAGGTGCACCTATCACAAAATGTATTGTACATCTGCTGTGTTCATCCTCTATTGAAATATCCCTGCTTCTGTCTCTCCAACCCCCCTCCCCCATCCTTTCTGTAAGGCAAGCTGACCAGCTGACCGCTCTGTGACCCCTCCTCTACTGTGATCTGATTGTTAGTGCAGCTGCCCTGTCAATCACTCCTTGCATTAGCGTGACCCCTGGCTAGTGCGCCGTCCTCCCACTCTGGCATCTGAATTGTAACATTTCGAGTATAAATCTAATGTTTCCTCTCAAGTAAGACAACCACTTGCAACGGCATATGATTCATTCAATAGACGGTGTTATGCTGAATGAGGCAACATTTGTAAGAAGTAATTTCAAAGCGAGTTCAATGAAGTAATTCCTGTTTCCTTCCAAATACAAGCACGACTTGGGAGCCATGGGTTAGGATCTGTGGAACAATCCATCCCCTGGCTCCTGTGAGGTCCGTGCATTCGCTTGATAATGGGGAGACGGCACACAGCCAGAGAGCGAGAGAGACCCCATTCCACCTGGGTCAGAGAGCAGGAGACCCCATTCCATCTGGGTCACAGAGACCAATTCACCACCCGGTCAAGAGGTTCATCTTACTAAGAGCTTGTACCAATGGCCAATAAAGAGTGGAAAGTAACTCGACTTCGCCCCTGCGTCGTACTTGACTCCAACCTTACCACCGACCACCACATTTGGCGCTGCGAGCAGTAAATTCACATTGAAGTTGTGCTTAACACTTGAAGTGTCCACCCGCCCCAGAGTTAAGTCGAGAAGAGAACTGAATGAGACCGTCAGATCATGAGTGCCTGTCAAATACAGCCTATGCTTCTGAACGTGTGATCTCATGTCAGACAACGTTGTCAGTGTTTATTTTTATTCTGCTCTATTCATAGATTTCAAATGTACTTTGGGCCCTGATAATCGTCAGCCTTAGTCACATTTGTTGGTCAAATACCAGTCTTTGAACGAGCGAGTGTTTTTTTTTAACGTCATGGTTGAATGTACCTTGGATTTTGGTCAAATACCTGCCTCGGATTCATTCTAGTGAAAGGTCACGCCATGAACTGTGTATTTTGTTGTTTCAATCAGTGCGGACACTGATTCAATTTCACCGGGGGGCATGTGATGAGGTGCACCTATCACCGAGTGTATCGTACATCTACTGTGTCCATGTCATAAGGTGCACCTATCACAAAATGTATTGTACATCTGCTGTGTTCATCCTCTATTGAAATATCCCTGCTTCTGTCTCTCCAACCCCCCTCCCCCATCCTTTCTGTAAGGCAAGCTGACCAGCTGACCGCTCTGTGACCCCTTCTCTGCTGAGGTCTGATTGTTAGTGCAGCTGCCCTGTCAATCACTCCTTGCATTAGCGTGACCCCTGGCTAGTGCGCGTCCTCCCACTCTGGAATCTGAATTGTAACATTTTGAGTATGAATCTAATGTTTCCTCTCAAGTAAGACAACCACTTGCAACGGCATATGATTCATTCAATAGACTGTGTTATGCTGAATGAGGCAGCATATGTAAGAAGTAATTTCAAAGCGAGTTCAATTAAGTAATTCCCGTTTTCTTCCAAATACAAGCACGACTTGGGAGCCATGGGTCAGGATCTGTGAAACAATCCATCCCCTGGCTCCTGTGAGGTCCGTGCATTCGCTTGATAATGGGGAGACGGCACACAGCCAGGGAGACCCCATTCCATCTGGGTCAGAGAGCGGGAGACCCCATTCCATCTGGGTCAGGGAGACCAATTCACCACCCGGTCAAGAGGTTCGTCTTACTAAGAGCTTGTACCAACGGCCAATAAAGTGATGGGAAAGTAACTCGACTTCGCCCTTGCGTCGTACTTGACTCCAACCTTACCACCTACCACCACATTTGGCGCTGCAGAGCAGGGTTGAAGCGAGTTTGCTCTACCATCACATATGGCGTCATCAGCAGGGTGAGACCTCGTGCTGTCACTACAACTACCATCGGAGCCTGACGCTTTCCACAGAGGTTAAAATCTACTGCCTCCATTTCGCCATCGGACGCCTCCAGCATGAAGGATATACCGTCCCTGCCACTCTCCAGATTTGGCCTCAACTTCCGCTTCACCACTAGGAAAATGGTCAGTTCCACGCTGCAGTGCACGACATCAGTCGCAGCCCGTCGCCCGCCCTTCGATTCCTCGTCACCACTGGAGAATCCCTGTCACAACATCGTCCAGACGTGGAGCCACAACATGAAGCTGTCTCTCCAGGGGCACCCGTCCAATCTGCCTTTGATGAGACTGGAACCACCAGCCAAGCCCCTCATCACCCGAAGATAGCAGACGCCTTCCCTGGAATGCTGAAACAACGGCTGGCATTCCACACGCCCGCCTCTAGAACTCATTCCCCTCATGAACATTTCGGTATTTTGTGACTGCCGTTTTCATTTTCGTGCTGAGAGAACATGAACAGTTTTGTGAGACACATGGTTGCGATTCCCTTCATTGGAATGGAGACTCTTACTGTAAGTAATTCGTTTGTTCATTATGTCATGCCACCTTGCTGCCTATCCATTTTCGAGCCACGAACAGTAAATTCACATTGAAGTTGTGCTTAACACTTGAAGTGTCCACATGCCCCAGAGTTAAGTCGAGAAGAGAACTGAATGAGACCGTCAGATCATGAGTGCCTGTCAAATACAGCCTATGGTTCTGAACGTGTGATCTCATGTCAGACAACGTTGTCAGTGTTTATTTTTATTCTGCTCTATTCATAGATTTCAAATGTACTTTGGGCCCTGATAATCGTCAGCCTTAGTCACATTTGTTGGTCAAATACCAGTCTTTGAACGAGCGAGTGTTTTTTTTAACGTCATGGTTGAATGTACCTTGGATTTTGGTCAAATACCTGCCTCGGATTCATTCTAGTGAAAGGTCACGCCATGAACTGTGTATTTTGTTGTTTCAATCAGTGCGGACACTGATTCAATTTCACCGGGGGGCATGTGATGAGGTGCACCTATCACCGAGTGCATCGTACATCTACTGTGTCCATTTCATAAGGTGCACCTATTACAAAATGTATTGTGCATCTGCTGTGTTCATCCTCTATTGAAATATCCCTGCTTCTGTCTCTCCAACCCCCCTCCCCCATCCTTTCTGTAAGGCAAGCTGACCAGCTGACCGCTCTGTGACCCCTCCTCTACTGTGATCTGATTGTTAGTGCAGCTGCCCTGTCAATCACTCCTTGCATTAGCGTGACCCCTGGCTAGTGCGCCGTCCTCCCACTCTGGCATCTGAATTGTAACATTTCGAGTATAAATCTAATGTTTCCTCTCAAGTAAGACAACCACTTGCAACGGCATATGATTCATTCAATAGACGGTGTTATGCTGAATGAGGCAACATTGGTAAGAAGTAATTTCAAAGCGAGTTCAATGAAGTAATTCCTGTTTCCTTCCAAATACAAGCACGACTTGGGAGCCATGGGTTAGGATCTGTGGAACAATCCATCCCCTGGCTCCTGTGAGGTCCGTGCATTCGCTTGATAATGGGGAGACGGCACACAGCCAGAGAGCGAGAGAGACCCCATTCCACCTGGGTCAGAGAGCAGGAGACCCCATTCCATCTGGGTCACAGAGACCAATTCACCACCCGGTCAAGAGGTTCATCTTACTAAGAGCTTGTACCAATGGCCAATAAAGAGTGGAAAGTAACTCGACTTCGCCCCTGCGTCGTACTTGACTCCAACCTTACCACCGACCACCACATTAAGTTATGGAATGAGAAAAAGATGCAAGATAGACTTCAGAATGTTGTTGGATTATGGTGATGTCGAAGTACACGGATATTTGTGTACGCTGTGACCATGGAGACAAAAGTTCGAAATGAGGCTAGAACGAGGGAATGTTGGGTAGTTTCTTTCTTAGCTAGCTCTTACTGCGAAGCAAGATCTTGCGACCAAGATCGACTACCTATTTTGAAACTCGCCCCAGAGGATGTTGGTGGAGGAGCAGTATTTCGGGTGGTGTGCCTGGTAGGGCTGTCTGACCGTGACGGAGATTTTGTTTTCGCGTATACGGATCCCCCAACCCCCCATCTTCCCACCCCCCCCCCCACCACCACCACCCCCCCCCCCCATCACCACCCCCACCACCACTACACCCCCACCCTACCCCAGCCGTCATCGCTAGACAAGCAAGCAAAGGTTTCCAGAGACGAGACACATCTGCTGGCAAGGTTTATCCCTGGACACAGCGGTAGAGAGCTATCTGTCGGAATGCACGTGTGGCAGAATCTAGAATTTTTGCAATGAGAGGTGTAATTAATTAGACGTGTGCTGACGGTCTAATTGCAGAAGGCTTTATACATGGAGCGGCGTTTGTTTTTGTTTATCGTAGGCGTTCCTTTGATGGATTGTTACAAAAACTTGCCAGAGACATCGCAGGTGGTTCAGTGTGGTTGCTTTTTTAAAAGTGGCAACCCGACCTCCCAGTTTCCGTGTACTGACAGGTGTAATCAATTAGAATTACACTGACAGTCTCATTGCAGAAGGCACTATACATAGAAAGGCATCTGTTTTTGTTTACCGTAGCCCTTCCTGTGATGGGTTGTTACAAAAACTTGCCAGAGACAGCGCAATGGACCAATGCGACTGCCCCCTTTTAGACTGCCACTCCACCTCCCAGTTTGCGTGTGACCCCTATTGTTCCAAGCCTGCAGAAATCACGCCCTGTTTGTCACCGTCAGCAGCAACACTTAGGGCATGAGTAGCCGTGACGTCCAAATATGAGTGTGGCTGTTGACAGGTCTACCGCTGAGTGCCTTTTGACTGCAAACATACTTTCTCTCAAGAATAGAACATGTCACACATAAGAAAGCTCGTACACGCTGCCTCAGTGTCAGCTGTAACTTTTCAACAAAGGGCTACCTGCACAAATCTCTCCATAACAATGAATAGGATTGGTGAGATTTTACCGCCTATCAGCCTGTGTAGACCATGTAAGGTCACTGACCACGAAAAGAAGTACAGCGTGTACAATAGAAGCAAGTCAAGTATCGATTTTAATAGCTATTCAACGTTCACGCATGGCGTATAGGGAGACGCGGTGAGTCTGTTCCCTCTGTCTATCTACAGGAAACTCTCTCTCTAACAAGTAATCTGTCCTCTGTCTATCTACAGGAAACTCTCTCTTTAACAAGTAGACTGTCCTCTGCCTATCTACACGGTACTCTCTCTTTAACAAGTAGACTGTCCTCTGCCTATCTACAGGGAACTCTCTCTTTAACAAGTAGACTGTCCTCTGTCTATCTACAGGGAACTCTCTCTTTAACAAGTAGACTGTCCTCTGCCTATCTACAGGGTACTCTCTCTTTAACAATTAGACTGTCCTCTGTCTATCTACAGGGTACTCTCTCTTTAACAAGTAGACTGTCCTCTGTCTATCTACAGGAAACTCTCTCTTTAACAAGTAGACTGTCCTCTGCCTATCTACAGGGTACTCTCTCTTTAACAAGTAGACTGTCCTCTGCCTATCTACAGGGAACTCTCTCTTTAACAAGTAGACTGTCCTCTGTCTATCTACAGGAAACTCTCTCTTTAACAAGTAGACTGTCCTCTATCTACAGGGTACTCTCTCTTTAACAAGTAGACTGTCCTCTGCCTATCTACAGGGAACTCTCTCTTTAACAAGTAGACTGTCCTCTGTCTATCTGCAAGGTACTCTCTCTTTAACAAGTAGACTGTCCTCTGTCTATCTACAGGGAACTCTCTCTTTAACAAGTAGACTGTCCTCTGTCTATCTACAGGGAACTCTCTCTTTAACAAGTAGACTGTCCTCTGTCTATCTACAGGGAACTCTCTCTTTAACAAGTAGACTGTCCTCTGTCTATCTACAGGGTACTCTCTCTTTAACAAGTAGACTGTCCTCTGTCTATCTACAGGGTACTCTCTCTTTAACAAGTAGGCTGTCCTCTGTCTATCTACAGGGAACTCTCTCTTTAACAAGTAGACTGTCCTCTGTCTATCTACAGGGAACTCTCTCTTTAACAAGTAGACTGTCCTCTGTCTATCTACAGGAAACTCTCTCTTTAACAAGTAGACTGTCCTCTGTCTATCTACAGGGAACTCTCTCTTTAACAAGTAGACTGTCCTCTGCCTATCTACAGGGTACTCTCTCTTTAACAAGTAGACTGTCCTCTGTCTATCTACAGGGAACTCTCTCTTTAACAAGTAGACTGTCCTCTGTCTATCTACAGGAAACTCTCTCTTTAACAAGTAGACTGTCCTCTGTCTATCTACAGGGTACTCTCTCTTTAACAAGTAGACTGTCCTCTGTCTATCTACAGGGAACTCTCTCTTTAACAAGTAGACTGTCCTCTGTCTATCTACAGGAAACTCTCTCTTTAACAAGTAGACTGTCCTCTGTCTATCTACAGGGAACTCTCTCTTTAACAAGTAGACTGTCCTCTGCCTATCTACAGGGTACTCTCTCTTTAACAAGTAGACTGTCCTCTGTCTATCTACAGGGAACTCTCTCTTTAACAAGTAGACTGTCCTCTGCCTATCTACAGGGTACTCTCTCTTTAACAAGTAGACTGTCCTCTGTCTATCTACAGGGAACTCTCTCTTTAACAAGTAGACTGTCCTCTGCCTATCTACAGGGTACTCTCTCTTTAACAAGTAGACTGTCCTCTGTCTATCTACAGGGAACTCTCTCTTTAACAAATAGACTGTCCTCTGTCTATCTACAGGGAACTCTCTTCTTAACAAGTAGACTGTCCTCTGTCTATCTACAGGGAACTCTCTCTTTAACAAGTAGACTGTCCTCTGCCTATCTACAGGGTACTCTCTCTTTAACAAGTAGACTGTCCTCTGTCTATCTACAGGGTACTCTCTCTTTAACAAGTAGACTGTCCTCTGTCTATCTACAGGGAACTCTCTCTTTAACAAGTAGAATGTCCTCTGCCTATCTACAGGGTACTCTCTCTTTAACAAGTAGACTGTCCTCTGTCTATCTACAGGGTACTCTCTCTTTAACAAGTAGACTGTCCTCTGCCTATCTACAGGGTACTCTCTCTTTAACAAGTAGACTGTCCTCTGTCTATCTACAGGGAACTCTCTCTTTAACAAGTAGACTGTCCTCTGTCTATCTACAGGGAACTCTCTCTTTAACAAGTAGACTGTCCTCTGTCTATCTACAGGGTACTCTCTCTTTAACAAGTAGACTGTCCTCTGCCTATCTACAGAGAACTCTCTCTTTAACAAGTAGAATGTCCTCTGCCTATCTACAGGGTACTCTCTCTTTAACAAGTAGACTGTCCTCTGTCTATCTACAGGGTACTCTCTCTTTAACAAGTAGACTGTCCTCTGTCTATCTACAGGGTACTCTCTCTTTAACAAGTAGACTGTCCTCTGTCTATCTACAGGGAACTCTCTCTTTAACAAGTAGACTGTCGACGATCAGCGAAGTTTGCAAAACCAAAGAACGAAGTAGAAAAAAAAGTTGCTTTGAATGTCGGACACACACTTTGCTACTTTTCTGCTTAAAACGTCTTCCTCGGGCACAAATGACGATGAATGAATTACGTTTTACGGCCTACAGCCTTTGTAGGCTGTGTAAGGCCACCTGAGCTGATGACTGTAAGAGTCGAGTCTCGATTTCCCGATTTATTCTCCTTTTCACGGATCGTAGGGAGACGCGATGGGTCAATTCTTGCCCCAATTCATGGGGGAGTCCTCAGACACAGAGTAAAATTGTAAAGTGAAACAAGGACTAATCAGCTGGAGGCATTTTCTCTGCGTTTTCTCTGCTCCAGAAAGGCGTTGTGCTTGAAGATTTACATGTGTCTTGCGCGTCTTGTACTTAAAGTGACTTCGTTTTACTTGTACTTCGTTCCGCACTGAAGGGCTGCATGCTGAGAAAACCGTGACAGAATGAGCTGCGGGTAACGAACTTGTAAAGGGCAAAGTTCAAGCACGGAGCCGAAACTCTGCAGGTGTCAGACAAGGAAAGTTCAAACGTCATGCAGGGACCAAAACCGCGAACTCCCAGTGAACATCCGCGTGCTCTGACCACCGAGCTTTTGAGGTCCTTGACAAATTCTGTCGACATTGCCGGACCCCAAACCAAGGTCTTCGGCAGGGGGCCGAGGTTTCTGCTCTGCATCACCGGTCCTCTGGAATCAACTACCAGAGGCTTTGCGTCAGGAGACGTGCCTTTCCGCCAACTAGATCTCAGCGACTAGACAGTCCGAGCTGACCTCTACATGTATTAGTGACATCCCGGTGCCACCTAAAATCGTAGAGAGTTGTTTGTGCACGCGCATGGGCTGGAAGTGCGTGCAATACAAGTTTATGAGTTTTTATATATACACACATGTAAACCACTGAGGTATATATTTGTCTCATACAGCTCAGTGCCCCAAATAGTGTCCTCTGGTCTTTACATGCAGCGGCCATACATGTAAGTGTATCCCTCGGTCGCCCAGTCTGTCTTGAAAGTCGTGTAAGGAAGATCTAACGTTAAACCGAAAAGCCTGCACTAAGTTGTAACGTCGCAGTTTATTTTATGGCACAAACCTGTTTACGCAATTCTACTCCCACAAAACAGACATTCTTGCAGTAGCGCCTAGAGATCTTTGAAAATGGAAGTTTACGCTCCTCTGTTTATTTTCATTCCCTCATTCGGTGAACCAAAGTGTGCGTGTACCAATGAACAACCACTGAAGTTGTCTGTTTTATACGCACGCACACGCACTCACTCACAAGCACAGACATGCACATACACACATGCACAAATACACACACACCCGCGCATGCCAATACACACACACACACATACAGAGGCGGAGACACGTAAACAACCAGCGCGCACACACACACGTACATTATACGAACATAAACACTCACACGCGCACAAATACATATGCACGTATGTACACATGCACTGATACGTACACATTCACACAGACACACACACACACACACACAAACACACACAAACACAAATAAAAACACACAACACACACACACACACACACACACACTGCACACATTGAAATAAGTTTGATGCGCACATCCAGGACGCCTGTGACTAAGAGGCGACTCAGGACTAGACAGACGCATGTTTACAAAACTGATATTCACGCCATCACGTTGGATATTGGGTTACTCTTTACCGGTTAACGGCCGCCTTCATTCCTTCATGGGAAAAAAGAGATAGCCCGATATTGCAGGAGCGGAGCATAAAGCTAATGGAAACGTCTTCCCGCCAACAGCTCAGAGCGCTGGCCACCTCGGCCAGCCCACCCGAACTGGGCCCATTACGTCAGAAGGGTGGGGCGCCATGACATTTCCTGCAGGAGGACACGGAAGGGGCGTTAATAGCTCGATGAAAGACGGCGATAGTGCCGCAGTTATCGCCGCCGCGCCGGAATGTTTATTGCCGCCGCGAACGATAATTGTTCAGAAGAAGATTGAGATGAGGGAACCCCCTTGGTGAGAACCCTTTCCTCTCCTCACACTCCCAATACCCTCCATCTCCACCCCCACCCCCATCCCCACCCCCACCCCCATCCCCACCCCCATCCCCACCCTCACCTCATGTCGGCACTCCTCCCAGTTTGCCCACTTCCTCAGTGTACGGGAACTTGGCTTTGGCTACTTAGAGAACCCTTCTGCATGTTCAGCAGTGGCGCAGTGGACACTACATGTCTTCGCATCTCACTTGTTAGGGTGCCAGTCATGCAAAGACTGTGTTGCAAGTAACCGTATCGTCGTTATGCAGTATATATGATGCGACGCCTTTGATTCGCCCACAAAAGTCCGACAGAATGCAATGCAAGTAAAGGCTTGAGCTCCTGCATAACACCCCCTCCATAAGATTCTAATAAATCAGTACGTGCATTTGCGCCGCCTTCGAGAAAAATGTCGCCACGCTGACAGCGCTTCTTGATAAAAACAGGCGGAACGTATCATCAGGAGACTGTCAGAAGCCGGCGTTGAGGCAGTTGGTTTCCGTATCATTGATTGAGGTCAAAGTCAACCTTCAAAGTTATCAACCATTAGACAACGTTGCATTTGAAGGTGTATTGCGTGACATGCATATATCATCGCAGATTTATCTGGGCACTACATTCATGAAACAGCTTGGCTTTGAAATTTCAGGTTGCAAATTAAGAATTTCAGGAATATACTTTGTTGTGCACTCTTGTTGACTGTGTAGACATCAAAGACGTGTCCTATAAAAAAAGTAATGACTTAGTCGTTTATCATTTTATCTAGTACGGTTCGCCGCTCTCTTCAGCTTCACGCAATTTCCGAAACTCTACAATGACACCATCCGTATTCTTTGTAGAGAGGGTGCTTTTTGTGAGGGTTGCATTGAAACTCATTTCGAGCTCTAGATTCAGAGCAGTTACTCAACAGTCTTCCTTTTTTGCCGAACTAAAACTTGAAATAAGGACGACTTATCTTACCCAAAACAGTTTTAGGGAGCGGAGGAAAAGCGAGGCCATGCTTTATCCAGGCCAAATGGGCACCGAGCTCATTTACCTTCAAGGCGATCTTTCCTCGGCCCAATACCTCCCAAAGACGGGGAGTCTCTACGACGCCATTCCGGTGGTGCCAAAACAGGCAAAAACCTGGGGCCGGCTCACGGCGGCAGGGGAGGCTCAAGGCTCCAGGATGTGCTGGGGCTTCGTGGACGCAGGCCCGTCAGAATTTACGAGGCTTGCCCAAGATGGTTTTGGGCGATAGCCGCGCCTGGTCCGCCTCGCCAATTCACGAAGCCGGCCGAGAGGTCTTATCGTAGCCTGTAAACTCTATAAAGCTTAATCTCAGGGAGAGAGGAAGCCCTGCTTGATATTTGCCGAGGACAGCCATCTTTCCTCGCCGTGAGGAGTGATTTCTTCTTCCTCGTACCCAAAGGATTTTTGTCCCCACTCTTGCTGGTGAGTCCCAACCTTGCCGCGGGAGTCCATGTTACTTCGCCAACGCCACCTATGGTAACCAACACCTTCAAATTGTGTGTTTATCGTGCGACGATAAACCCTTTGGTCTTTGACGAACCACCCGTGTAAATGGGGCAATCCGAGCGCAATCTTGGAAGACCTGTTGTGATGTCATGAAGCTGGGTGAAACGACCCCAGACTGGTTGTGTTAGTGCAGGGAGCGTGGCGAGCGAATTCCACGGGATACAGAGATGACGCCAACGCCTCGACTGGGCTGCGGAATGCAAGGGGATCCTTGTTTTATGGCGGCGGTGGTACATAGGTAGAAGGCATCGAGAACTCTTGCTGTGCATCCATCCGAAATTAACGTTGCTTTGAGGATGTTGATCTCAGTGTTTGACAAAGGCATTCTTTCCTTTTCTTGTTTATTCGTTTCTGTATTTTTTCTCTCTTTTTTACTTTCCTTCCTTTCTTCCTTTCTGGTTTGTTTCTTTCTTTGTTCTTTCTATTCGTTGCAGAGTTTCTTGGGGAATATGACTATTCCAGTCACCAACGTGTCTGTTCCTAACCCTTTTGCCCAGTGTGACTGCTTGCACCAATCAATCGTCATTCGATGCAAAACATTCCGCAGATTTATTGGAAACGCAGACGAAAAAGCTTTCAGCAAAACAATGTGTGAATGAGTTTCCTTCTGTCGACGCCATTTGTTTCTTAATCTTTTAAAAACAAAAATTAAAAGTCTGAAAAATACAATGCTTTCCCCACAAACATGTCAAATAAAGAAAATCCGTCTGTTTAGAAAAATGTTCAGTCTTCCCTCACGTATAACAAAACAACCTTCCAATACAATGCTTACATCTTCAGCCCTCGCTGTTTAAAATCGGAACGTGTGAAGTGACGGAGTGTGGTTCATGTTAGTTACATCGCTGCGCTGGGTACTTGTGACAGAAGCCAGGTTGTGAAAAATGACGGGGACATTGCGGTCTGCTCCTGAAGACGACCAGCGAAGGAGCTCCAGAGGAAGGAAAGCAGAGCGCGTGACCTCAGGGCCGCCAAGCTGCATCCCACAGACGTTCGGAGATATGAGGGTCATGCTCTTCTCCATCCGCGTCTCTTACACTTGTTGAACCGGTTTCACAAGAGCATGGGTGCACAACAGAGTCCTGGGCCTTCCTGTGCAGTTAGATTATGCCTATGGCTTTACATGCAGTTATGAAACGTGCCGCCAATTATACACACACAAAACGCACGCATGCACACACACACACACACACACACATACACACACAAACACACACACACACACACACACACACACACACACACACACACACACACACACATTCCGAATGTAGTAACTGTATTCTCTTTCAAAGTATCTACATGAACGTATAAGTACCTCCACAAAGGAGGTCACGTTTTACTCTCGGTTCGTTTGTTAATTACTTAGTAAGGTAGTTTAGTTTAGTTCAGTCTAGTCTAGTCTAGTCTAGTCTAGTCTAGTCTAGTTTAGTCTAGTCTAGTCTAGTCTAGTCTAGTCTAGTCTAGTCTAGTCTAGTCTAGTCTAGTCTAGTCTAGTCTAGTCTAGTCTAGTCTAGTCTAGTTTAGTTAATTTAGTTTAGTTTAGTTTAGTTTAGTTGTTTAGTTTAGTTTAGTTTAGTTTAGTTTAGTTTAGTTTAGTTTAGTTTAGTTTAGTTTAGTTTAGTTTAGTTTAGTTTAGTTTAGTTTAGTTTAGTTTAGTTTAGTTTAGTTTAGTTTAGTTTAGTTTAGTTCAGTCTAGTCTAGTCTAGTCTAGTCTAGTCTAATTAGTTAATTTTGTTTAGTTTAGTTTAGTTTAGTTTAGTTGTTTAGTTTTGTTTAGTTTAGTTTAGTTTAGTTTAGTTTAGTTTAGTTTAGTTTAGTTTAGTTTAGTTTAGTTTAGTTTAGTTTAGTTTAGTTTAGTTTAGTTTAGTTAAGTTTAGTTTAAACTTAGTTTAGTTTAGTTTAGTTTAGTTTAGTTTAGTTTAGTTTAGTTTAGTTTAGTTTAGTTTAGTCTAGTCTAGTTTAGTTTAGTTTAGTTTATCTAGTTTAGTCTAGTCTAGTCTAGTCAAGTTTGGTTTGGTTTGGTTTGGTTTGGTTTGGTTTCGTTAAATTTAGATGGTTATATGGCAAAATAACTTTAAATTTTCAAAACGGATCCTGATGAAATGTGGTGAAAGGTCCGGGCCTCCCCAAGGAAGAATCCATTATACTTTGGAGGGTATTGGTTTTCTCGCTTTGGACTTACGACCACAACATTTTTTTAAACACAAAACATAAAGCTGATGACCTCAAACTATTAATAACATCATAGTATACGTTCGCATTCGGAGATGCTTTCATAGCATCAGACCTGGCCACCATTGCATCCTGCCTGAATGAAATATATAGACGGGTGTCGCATGCACACCATTCCTGTCTCCTTTGGCCATCTACTTTGTGTAAGTGGCACCACATGCACCATTACAGTCGGTCATGAGTACGGGGAAAGGCAGTCGGCACTGACAGTCACACCCTCTAATTAGCGTCATGGCAGTGCTCATTAAGGAACAAGCAAGCACCAGGGTCGGCTGGTGCACGGGGAACACGAGTTGCAAGGATGTAAACTGAACGCAGAGGACGCGACAAATGAATCCCAACCAACAGCAAGCCAGCCAGAAGAGAGGCTGGCACCGCCGCCGTTCCTGGTGCAGGGGGCAGGACGTGGTATTTAGAAGTAGTGTCATACATGCAGGCAGCTCTGATTAGTCCTTCCCACGTTGTTGTTGTGATGACGGCTCGGTGGGGGTTTAATGTGAACACGGAGTACACAGGTTCAGCCAGCCACCTTCCTGCTCTGTCTAATGGCAAGGCAACGCAGGAGGGGGATTTTGTGTATGGATCAGCTGACAGCTATTGGACTCTTTTGCATTTCAGGAGGGAGATTAATGGTTCTAGAGAAGTGATTTGGTGGTGTTGTAAGCGGTCCGTCAGCCAATATGCTTCATGTTAAATCTGCTGCGTTATAACAATTAATACTTGCTTGTCAGACCAATGTCCCGAAGGAATGGATGACTGAATAATCAAGTCTTAAAAATGTTTATCTTCATAAAGCGCACGTCCAAGATTTGAAGTAGTAACGATGCACGACATGGTTCGAAATGAAACCTCAAAGCAAGAAAACTCGTTTTACAAGGTTTTGACATAGGACAGAGCAGTGAATGATCAAATGATTTGTGGAAAATTACATGTACAAAGGCAGCAATATCCCCGCCACCAACAGCCGCCACCACCATCACCACCGCCTCTACCATCACCACCACCATCACCCAAACCATTACCATCACCAAAATCATCGTCACGACCATCACCGCCACCATCAACAAAACCAACCCCATCAACAAAACCATTGCCACCACCATCACCATAGCCATTACCTAAACCACCACCACCGCTACAATATCGCCACCATTGCCACCAGTGTCACCAGTTCCGCTACTGCCACCATCATCACCATCACTACTACTACCAGCGAGCTGGGGGGAAACTAAAGATGTAGTGGCCTTCTGAAGTCACGCAGAATGCAGTCACTCTTCATTCCGGCTTTGCGACCCTGCAGGGCAACCATAATCATTTGACGTCTGTGTTTTCTCTTGGGCTCTCAGGAACTACCAGAATATATGTATGTATGTATGTATGTATGTATGTATGTATGTATGTATGTATGTATGTATGTATGTATGTATGTATGTATGTATGTATGTATGTATGTATGTATGTATGTATGTATGTATGTATGTATGTATGTATGTATGTATGTATGTATGTATGTATGTATGTATGTATGTATGTATGTATGTATGTATGTAGGTATGTATGTATGTATGTATGTATGTATGTATGTATGTATGTATGTATGTATGTATGTATGTATGTATGTATGTATGTATGTATGTATGTATGTATGTATGTATGTATGTATGTATGTATGTATGTATGTATGTATGTATGTATGTATGTATGTGATGTATGTATGTATGTATGTATGTATGTATGTATGTATGTATGTATGTATGTATGTATGTATGTGTATGTATGTATGTATGTATGTATGTATGTATGTATGTATGTATGTATGTATGTATGTATGTATGTATGTATGTATGTATGTATGTATGTATGTATGTATGTATGTATGTATGTATGTATGTATGTATGTATGTATGTATGTATGTATGTATGTATGTATGTATGTATGTATGTATGTAGTATGTATGTATGTATGTATGTATGTATGTATGTATGTATGTATGTATGTATGTATGTATGTATGTATGTATGTATGTATGTATGTATGTATGTATGTATGTATGTATGTATGTATGTATGTATGTATGTATGTATGTATGTATGTATGTATGTATGTATGTATGTATGTATGTATGTATGTATGTATGTATGTATGTATGTATGTATGTATGTATGTATGTATGTATGTATGTATGTATGTATGTATGTATGTATGTGTGTGTATGTATGTATGTATGTATGTAAGTATGTATGTATGTATGTATGTATGTATGTATGTATGTATGTATGTATGTATGTATGTATGTATGTATGTATGTATGTATGTATGTATGTATGTATGTATGTATGTATGTATGTATGTATGTATGTATGTATGTATGTATGTATGTATGTATGTATGTATGTGTGTATGTATGTATGTGTGTATGTGTGTATGTGTGTATGTGTGTATGTATGTATGTGTGTGTGTGTGTGTATGTATGTATGTATGTATGCATGTATGTATGAAATGTGCCGTTGCAACTCGATTATCTCCCTTGAGTCAGTAAGCTTAACAGCAGTAAGACACTCCTGTCCATCTCAGTGTAGTGTAGGAAATAAGAAATGTTGTAGTCTGTTATATTTCTCTTCCTTGGGGTTCCCTCCTTGTGGCATAGAGTGTGGGCTCATACTTGACGGCTCTATATTTCGAGTGTATGTATTTATCCACCATGTATAGATATTGTACAACTTTGGTGAATAAAATTCTGTTGATATGTATGTATGTATGTATGTATGTATGTATGTATGTATGTATGTATGTATGTATGTATGTAATGTAATGTAATGTAATGTAATGTAATGTAATGTAATGTAATGTAATGTAATGTAATGTAATGTAATGTAATGTAATGTAATGTATGTATGTATTATCTTCCTTTTTACGCCATTTATCACAACACAAGAACATGCTTATGGCACGACAGCACAGAGATGGAGGAGATTTGAGGCCAGCTTTGAGAGAGGCCTAACATGGAGACAACTTCAGAGACTCAGAAAGCCGATTCCGTAGTTTCGATCCCATTACGCTGAAGGACCGCTCGCCGTAGCTTCTCAGACTTTACTGTGGGACTGTGAGAAGTCGTTTGTCTGATGAACGAAATATTCTCAATGACCTCTGCTTCTTGATGAGAATGAACGAAAGAAAAGTGGTACCACTGCGTGGATATGTCACGCGGCCTTCTTTTTCTTCAGTAAAGGTCGCAAGTAACATCGTGATGTCACAGAAGAACAGCTATACCATCTCTAACCCTGTCTCTGTCCTTGAATGCCGTACGCTTTGTGAAAACGTTAAGCTGAAAAGCATGCGGAATGCCCTGAGTGACTGGTGGACAAGGACCAATGAACATGGAGACGAAATGAAGGAGGAAGGCAATGATGGGTAAAACCAGAAGGAGAGAAACTGTTTTCCCTCTCACGGCATTTTCACGTCTGGAGTTGCATTTGCATAACGTATGAAAAAGCATTTCATCATCGGATGATGACTCCTCGGTTCCATCCCGCCAGCCCTGTAGCATTCCCCCAGCCCTACTTCCAGTCACTGCCTCAGCCTGTCCCACGTTTCTAAGCATACGGCAGATATGTGCACAAACCCTCATCTCCATCCCTTCCTCTCTTCCATCTCACCGTCATTCGATCCCGCAAATCTCTCTCTTTCTTTCCTCTCTATCTCCCACTCCCCACCAACTTACTTCTCCACCACCACCACCCCCAAACCCCATCCACCCTTTCCCTCAATTTTCCTTCCACCTTTCTTACAGGATGCGCATCCCGATGTTGCACACACGGCTTCCATATGCAGAGCTTGCTGCAGCTGAAGTCCGCACATCGTGCATCCCGCATCACACCCAGGCAAGGCCAGCAGCCCAGCAGCATCGCTCTGCCGTTGCACTGGCAGCCTCTGTAGCCGATCCCTCGGTCCCTTTAATAACACTTCTGGGCTTGTATCTCTGGCTGGTGGGATAAACTCTTGCTGAATGCGGGATGCCGTAAGGTCGAGTATGGCGTTTAAAGTGGTGATATTGTCTTGTGGCGGTGTGGGAGTTGTGCGTGGTTGCTACGCCCTTCCCGATGTCAATTTCCGAAGAGTTTCGCCGTGTAATTGGATCTCGAGTAACCGTTGGCCATGCGATCGCGTCAGTGGATCTCATTGAGGATAGAGTTTTACGTTTGGCCTCGTAGTCACTCTAACCCCGAGAGGTTCAGTCTCTGTGTCGCCAGCGATGTCTGCGACATGCTGGTGGATAAACATCGGCCAGCCTACAGCGGCTCACCCCAGATACGCTTGGGAACTTGCGTGTTGCTCTCTCCCTTGGAAACTCGCACAGCATTTATCAATTAGCGAGATCTGCAAAGAGCAGATGACGCGAATTTAGCGCGGAGCATTCATACGGAAGTGGCTCTCCCACGATCTGTACTTTTGAGTACGATATTAGATCCAAAGCTATTTCCGGTCTACAATACTCGTCTTAAAAAATACAACCAAAGATGTAAAGCACAAGAAAGAGTTCATTGCTTCATAAAAATATGTGGTTTACGAGCTCTGAATGGCGTAGATGGTTAGATTTCTGCGGCGATTCGAAGGAAGAGAAAAACGCAAGGGGGTTTTCGCATTGAACTACTATTTGAATAGAATGCATCATTCCATTTTACCTTGCTCAGATTCTCTCAAAGTGGATACCCTAAAATCACATCGTCAACTGTCCACCATCATGAATCCTGGCATTCCAACTCATTTTAGAAGAGAGGGTATGATTGCAAGGACCGTATATGAAAAGAAAGGCTTGCGATGCGGAAGAACTGTAAATAATACACCACTCGAAAAGTCCTGTGATTTTCACCCAGCGCTTGAGAGGATGCATCTGCAATCAGTGAGCAAAAAGCTTTGATGTCACAGTCGTGGTGGTAATGATGGACTCGGACTTCAAGTCACCGATAATGCGGAAACTGATCTTCATATGAAACGCTGGATTCAAATTGGGGTAAAACTATTTTTCTATAAGCTGGTTTCATGTCGAACATTTCTGTGAGGCCTATCGTTTAATCGAAGGTCTTTCAATGCTGTGTTGAATTTTGTAGTGTAGTATAGTGTAGTGTAGAATGGCGCAGTGTAATGTTGTGATGTGTTGTGTCGTTTTGTGTCATGCCGTATTGCATTGCGTTGTGTTGTGGCGTGGTACCACGTGTTATGCTACATCACGTCCTGGCATGTCGGGTCGAGGGAAACATACGGCAGAAGCCGCTCGATGCAACCCTCATCAGCTGGCATCCCTGGCAGCTGAGCTGTCGTGTCGTGTCGTGTCGTGACGTGTCGTGACGTGTCGTGTCGTGTCGTGTCGTGTCGTGTCGTGTCGTGTCGTATTGTGTTGTGTTAGGATCAAAGACCTGCGGTGTCCTCCATGATAACAGATTTATCATTGTATACAGAACCCATCACAACTGTCTTCCATGGCTGCTTTTCAAGTGATGTCTGACAATAAAGAAGAGTGCAGCTTATTTTGATATCCCATCGGACACCAGCAAATACCCTAAACTGGACGTGCTTTGGCATGATGGGACTGTACAGTCTACGCATTCTAGTCCACTAGAGACTGCCTGACGGCAAAAGTCTCTAGCACAGTTCATATCACGTGATGGAACGGTTCCGTCCGGAATATGCATGAGGAAATCACACAAGAGGCTTGTGGGATAGTCCTGTGCTCACTGACATTCGCCGTTAAAGTAGTTCTAAGACTATTTCGCACAAACTCATAACTTACTCTTGTTGAGGCAATAAACAAGCGTTTATTCGATAGAATAAACTGTTTGTGTTTAAATGGAAACAAGTTTTGACATCTAACTGATTTCTGTAAAAAGTGGGGGGAAATATTATCAGAACGAACTATTTTGGCGCAATGCTGTAATATGAAGGGTCAAGTCTATTACGCATTCATTGCGAACTGCGCCAGAGTCACGTGACTCGGGTTCACAGAATGCAGTCTACCTAGACCTACCGATCTCCTCTGCCTAAGGTCAGAAGCGTCGGCCTACTCTTGCCGTTTGCACAAAATTCATCATGTTGTGCACGAGACTGAATGTGTGTGACATTCACCGCAGCAGCCATATTTCAAAACAAATTGCTCTGAGACTGCTGTCAGCGATATCAGTGCTGTGCCCTGCCATGACTGCCCTCCAAAAATAGGCACGGCTGTCTCCGGCAGAGATGAGGAGTGTATGCTTTTTCTGTTTTGATTTCTCGCGTAATCTAAACGTGTGCGCGCTCGGATTTCTCTTAGGTGAAGCCAGGAGGGCCAAGCTTATGTTAGGGTTAGAAATGTTACTTGTTCCTAGATGTTCACACCTATTACTTAAGGCAAGAGAATGCCATCGGTTTTCTCAGCTCACTCAAGATGCAGTAGGTCTATTTTTAGGACGTCTTATCCCTGGACTCGCAGAAAAATAAACGTATTTTGAAAAATCGTACCTAAGAAAGTACTATAGCTATGAAATCAATCTGTTTTTTTATTCGATCTTCCCCACTTACAAGAGGGATAATGAAGCAAATGCGTAGCATCAATGTGACCCTACGCGTCCTCAACGACCATGTCCAGCGCGTAGGGTCATATGATGTTAAGCGTCGCAAATGAGTAAGAAGACTTCGCATTCATTGACCAGAGTTGCACTTTCGTAGCACTGACTGCTATCCATCTTCAAAAGTAAAAATCAATCGTACATTAAAAAACAACAACCATTCTCATGGAAGTTTAGTTTTCTTATTTCATTTGCGATACGAATAAACGTTCCACTCAGTCGCCTCAGCTAACATAAGCAGACGTCCTGCCTTCGGTATGCCATTTACGTGGACATGGATCTGCCAGCAGACACATCACGGCATGCCAATGCAAATTTCCGACATCGCCCGGGTCATCCAGGGTCGTCGTACTGTTATGGTCACCACCGGAAATGAGGTTAGGCGTAGATTTGTTACGTGAAAACCACCCGTCGCCACCAGATGGCGTTAGTCGCTGTGCGTCTGGACTGTTCCCAGCTAGCCGGTGACACACAACGACACCACCTGGAGAGAGATGCTCAGCCAGAAGATGGTGGACTGCCAGGGGAGGTCGCTGAAGTGTAGCAGGTAAAAGATGTAATGCATGGTGACAGAAAGTACTCCTGAACAAGTGATGTCGTTCAGTGGTCAAGGTAGTGCTCTGACGAGCGTGTGTTACACGGGAAAGTGTTCCTCTATTTTACATCTTGAGAACAATTTCGGGGAGTCATATTAGAAGACAGGAATGGAACCAGAAACGCTATTGTTGAGTTGTAAATTTTCAAAGTTCAGTGTTCCAAGAGCAAGGAATCTTTCCCATTAATATATGTTTTTATGATCGATGTATGTGAACGCTACTGAATTCAGATAATGTATTGAAACAAACCACATCCTTCTTCTGGTCGACCTCGTCGCTTCTTCAGCTCCCTACGACCAGAGGGCGTTGCTCTCGACCTTCGGCCTCCCAGCCTTGCCGCCATAAAAACAAACATGGAGCACTCTTCTGCTCTCTTCATCCCAAAGCCCATCCCCTTCACATTTCCACCCCCACTGCCCTACCCCCAACTCTCTCTCTCTCTCTCTCTCTCTCTCTCTCTCTCTCTCTCTGATCTACGACAGATGTACATATATGATGTGATTGAACCCCACGAAACTGTCAACATTAAGAACCTGCTGTCTAAACAAGATATAAAAATGATAAAATCAATAACACGGTACCTGCACCATGCAATTCAAAGGAGACACGAGGCTGTGAAAATTGCGTCAACCGAAGTTTTCTATTTGTAATGTTGTGATGGGCCGGTGGCCTGAGCAAATAAACTCGTTCGTTCGTTCGTTCGTTCGTTCTCTCTCTCTCTCTCTCTCTCTCTCTCTCTCTCTCTCTCTCTCTCTCTCTCTCCTTCTCTCCTTTTCTTTGTTTCTATTTTCTCCTTTATTTTCAAGGCACAAGTATCAGTATCTTTCAGTATTGCCACTTTTTCCTCTTTCTGACCTTCCTTTATCACCATCCCCACTTCCATCTACCAGATCCTTTCTTTCAAATATGCATTTAAGTCCATCACCTCTCAACTCGCTCTCACTCCTGCAGTATTTTCCATTCACTCTTTCCCCATTCCACTATCTCCCGCCTGTGTTTCGTGTTGTGTATCGTAGCGTATGCAACAGGCTGATGGTTTATGCATTACGTCTATTCTAATTCAGTTTCATTCCTTCACCCTCTCCCTCTTCCATTCCCAACTCCCACAGTCACCTTTTTTCGGCAGCGTTTCTCATGTATATTCTGTATCCTAGCCACCGACTCTTCCACCTTAACACTCCACCACTACTGCGATGCTGTCCACCATTTCTACTCTAGCCTTTTGGCCGTCACGAGCACGAGTATCATGGGACGGCAGACGACTGAGTGGGTGGCACACAGTTTTGACACCAAGCCGACGATTAGTGCGAGTCGTTCTTTCCATCTGCCAGAACGCCCTTGGAGGTCTCCTCTCGCACTTCGCTCTCAGACTTCTCCTGGGAGATCCGCATCAAATGCCCATCGATCAGCCTGGTGTTATTGGACCGAAAGCCTTCCTCAACCACTGTGGAACTCGCAGTGTTTGCACGAGAAAATCGGCCTCGGCGGCTGGGACATGATTGCGTCAGTGCAGGCTGGTGCCTTGGCAAACGGCGAACGGCGTAAATTACAGACCTGGCAGAGCCCGAGGAACCGTGTGCAGACTCCGTGAAGAAACTTTGAAAAATGGGGAACGGCGCTTTGTGGCAGACGTATCCAGTGCCTCGAAAACTCGGCAGCAAGACCTATAAAGTCCATGGTATACGGAAGGGGATATGCTCAATCGGCGCATTTTCACGTGCCTTTTCTCCGTGCTTGTAGGTCTCCATGCAATCTCATTTAAGTCGTCATTGCGTCATGTGAAACAAGGAGTAAAATTGCCCAAAAATGCTTTTTGAAAGACCGTGCTATTCCCTGTCTATTACTTATTTGAGGTCTACGAGGAATTCGTGCATGCTGATATCCCCAAACACGTCATCCAGGAGCATGGTCCTAAAATAACATGTACTGAAGTTCATCCGTACAGCAGTTATGTTCAAAAGACATTTCAACCGCCTACGTTGAAATTAGAGAGCATACCTTTCTAACCCCATTGTAAGGCAAAATAAACTTCCTTCTAAGTCAGCTGACGAGGAATATTTATTATTCTTTCTTTCCCATTGCATTATTGCAAATGAAACTGACTATGTACGTACCTTACGTGGTCTCTGGCCCACAACAGGGACAGTATGGACAGAGAAAAGCGTCCTGTCATAGTCGCACAGGGCCGGATATTTGCATATTTACCTCGAGACACGAAATTCTACCCTACTGATCACCAGTAATGTTTGCAAGCCGTCTCATGTTGTCAACGACAGTTTCTGCTTCTCGATTTTAAAAGGTGGAAAGTTTAATTTGAGGTACAACGTCAAGTCCCGGGATTATCCCACCACCCCCAACCCCAACCCCACTCCAACCCCTATCCCACCCCCCACCCCCAACCCACCCATGTCAACCCCTATCCCACCTACCCACCCATCCACCCCATGAGCAAGAAATAGGCGAGTGTCATATTGCCCTTTTGACCACAAATGCAATGAGATCATTTAAAGGAAAGCATTATCCTAGTGATTAATCTCCTTTGTTCTACTGGATTAGTAAGAAGTTGAAATCATTTCCTTTTTCCAGTGATGTTATATAAACATTTCGAACGGAAGAAGTGCCAAGAGCCAAATCGTGTGTACTGCGTTCCTTCAGGATTGTAGAACATGTACACACAGATAACTGGCTACCGATAAAATAATAATAATGATGATAAAGTTTATTTATACAGCGCATTTTCATTTACACGCTCAATGCGCTTTACAGGCATGAAAGACATGAAACATAAATAATGCCAGTCACAAGTAAAGCAAAATCAAGCACAGTACACATACAATGCATCAGCACACAAGCAACACACCACAGCAACAACCTGACACAGGCGAAACCACTAAACCAATAAGACACGGCACACGTACATGGTTTCAACACACAAGCCAACCAATAACAGGACCAACCATGGGTCCCCATATAAAGCATGGAACGGATGAAAGCCCATCGCATATGGCACAAATACGCAGAAAGAGAACACTTCGTACAAGACGAAGTAACTGAAACAATGAAGTCATACACACAAGGCACGATACACACGAGCAACCAGCAACGAACATGGCAATAGCACACAGGCAAACAATACCCGATGCAGGACAAACAAGATAACGACATACGAAAGGAGCATGGAAGACATGAATTATATCAATAGCATATATGACCGCACACAGTCAGCATTCTCAACGGAAACAATATCAACAGGATTAACCATATTACTATATACATAAAGCAGAGTACATAAACATGATCCGCAGAATGCACATCAGCATACAAGCAAACAATAATTAATGCAAGTCCATACAAACAGAATTGAATAACATGCAAGACGGTACATAAAGCATGTATGTGGACACCCAAAACTAGCACATGAGTTGCAGTAAGCGTACAGACATGGAATAGTCACCGAAGCCCAGTCAAAAGAGGGGGGGGGGGGGGTATTCTGTATATGAAACTGAGAAGAGGTGCGTTTTCAGGCCTGTGCGGAAAGAGTCAGACGCGGTAGAGTGACGAAGGCTGACAGGGAGAGAGTTTCAGACGAGCGGAACTTCATCTTGGTGCATTTTGATGTACACAATTGTGTAACGTTCTTTTTTGTAGTCAAAATTGGTCAAAGTAAATTTGATCCGTAAGCATGTTTTCCTTTTTGATCGTGTTTGATATCGAAATTCAAAGACAATCGGATCCAAGATGAAATGTAAATCTAGTTTCACAATCTTAGATGAGCTCTGATAAACGAATCAACTCATACCAAAACTATTATTAATACAGTTTATTTTTTCAGGCTTCTGTTCACTTACATTTGGTTTTTATGGCGCACAACCCTTGCCGCGTTGACGGTGTTTTGGTTGCATGAATGCATGAAAAAAAGAGGGGGGGGGGAGGTAGGGAGGAATGGAGACAGCAAAGCGCCTGCGCTGACGTTCGTAATTCCCAAGGCCCTTTCAACTCTAGCGTTTTTGCTCCAGTTAAGTGGTTGTTTCCTTCTGATGGCATTTGCGGGGGTCTGTGTGTTGTTCTTGCTTATCAGGAAGCTGCGAGGCCAAGAGCCTGCCTCCAGTGCCAGCTCCTTCTCAGCCCAGGGACGCGCTGGGGACTTTTTCCTCCTCCAGCCGCACTCCTCCTGGGTGGCAGACTTGGACAACAAAGAACACGTCCAGAGAGAGAGAGAGAGAGAGAGAGAGAGAGAGAGAGAGAGAGAGAGAGAGAGAGAGTCAGAGACAGAGATGGGGTGGGGGAAAAAAAGGAAGACAGAGGTGGTGACGGACTGATGGACGGAGAGACGACGAGGAGAATAGAATGGTGCAGAAAGAGAATGAAAAAAAGACAGTGGCGTAGGGGAAAGAAGACAGATAACAAAGGACAGACAGACAGACAGACAGACAGACAGACAGACAGACAGACAGACAGACAGACAGACAGACAGAAAATGACACACACACACACACACACGCGCGCGCGCACGCACAGTGTACTTCTCTGCACGCGCTTACACGCAAATGATTGCGAGTGTGCTGACGAACATTATTCGCAAGTGTGGATGAACAAACAACAAGTATGCATGCGAAACCGTTGAGAATTGCTTATGTTTGTCTTCTCCTACTCTACCAAATGCTCCTGCTGCTGCAGCAGACTCTGCTGCCTCACTCTCTGTCACGACCACTCCTCGTTCTCCTTGGGTGTCTCTTGCTACATCTCTGGGAAGGTGCTTTTCTCCTCGTGTTTCTGCCTCCCCCAGCGTCTTGCATGACGACGCCAGGCTCTGAGCGCGGACGGTCCAATTTGCAAGGACTGATACCATCTCCACCACGGCCAGCTTTCTGTGGGGCTTTCTCGTCACTTTGCCTTTCCCCCGCCTGCTTGTCCATTTCCACTGTCTCTCTCATTCTGCACGACTTAGCTGAAACTGGGATGTCTTCACTCTGCCTGCTGGGCCCGAGTGGATCCGCTTTTCTACAGAGGGTGTTCTCACTTAGTCATGTCGACTGAAAATGTTTTATTTGTCTCTGAATGTTGTGGAATTTTCTGTCAGATGAAGATAAATCAATTCACTACTCGTGTGTGCGCGCTTGTGTGTGTGTGTGCGTGCGCATGTGTGTTCGTGTGTGTGTGCGTGTGCGTGGATGTGTGCATGTGCGTGTGTGTGTGTGCGCGCGCGCGGGTGTGTGTGTGCGTGTGTGTGTGTGTGTTTGTGTGTATATGCGTGTGTGCGTGTGTGTGTATATGCGTGTGTGTGTGTGTGTTTGTGTCTGGCCGCGCGCACACACGCGTGTGTGTATAATATGTGTGTGTGCATGTAATTTTTTGGGCACTAGTACCATGAAAGTGACGACGCTCCGCGACAGTCCCTGAGCGAGAATTTCGTGAAGGATTCCAGGTCACTGATGCACCAAAGCTAGAATGACCTCGGGGAACCGTAGTTTTCTCGTCTACTTGTTGTTCGCACAGACTTCCTCTGCTCGGCCTGTCCCTACGGCGTGCATCTGTCCAAGATTAGAGATACTTTTCAAAACGATGCTCAGGGTGTCGCCCAACTTGAACCATCTTCATATCTCTTGTGCAGGTCGTCATTGACGGTGATCCATCATGGCGCTTCCCAATAAAGTCAGTGGACGCATCAGATTTTGGGGAAAACTAGGCCTACTTTTTCAAGTGGCAGAGTCGGACTATGATCATTTAGTCCATGTCAACAAGCGCGCCGACCAGATTTGGTCGAAAGAATAAAAATGAATAAAGAGTGATTGGCAACTTGAAACTCTTTCTCTGATTTAGTGTGTCATAGCTGTTTGTTTTATTTCCTTACAAGAAGACGATTTCCTCCACACACACACACACACACACACACACATACACACACACACACACACACACGCACACACATATACATATGAAACATAAACACACATACATACACACACTCACAAACAACCACACACACACACACACAAACAACCACACACACACACACACACACACACATACACACACTCACAAACAACCACACACACACACACACAAACAACCACACACACACACACACACACACACACACACACACACACACACACACACACACACACACGCACACACATATACATATGAAACATAAACACACATACATACACACATTCACAAACAACCACACACAGACACACACACACACACTCACAAACAACCACACACACACACATACATACACACACTCACAAACAACCACACACACACACACACACACACACACACACACACAGGCACACACAGATACATATGAAACATAAACACACATACATACACACACGCACAAACAAGCACACACACACATTCACACACAAACATACATACATACACACACACGCGCGCGCACATATTTCTATAAGGCAGTTGTAGGGTGTGAAACTCTCCCTTGTCAGCTGGAGCCCATGGCCATGAACTTTCAGGGAGCTCTCCAGTAGCTCGGTCAAGGTCGCCTCTCATCAAGCATGTGCCAGTGGGTTTGCATATTGTTTATTCACAAAGACAACATGTTCCAATGAGACCTGATCCACGAAAAGGTACATCAAGTCAGCTTTGAACCATGAAAAACTACAAAACTAGAGCTTTAATATTAAGTTTTAAATGGTGCAAGAATGACAGGATTCGAATTAATCAAATTGAAGACATTGCAGATTGTAATCGACGACCCTCAAATCACTCGTTTTAAGAGAGCAACTGTTGAAGTCAACAACGGCAGTGAGTGTAAATAGTCCTTAGCAATGGAATCAAACGTCCACTATAAGGTTATTTTACAACAGGATGAAATGTGAGTAGGAAAAGCACGCCTAGAAAAGACTGACAATTTCAGAATTAAGTAACATGCAGCAGTTACGATACCGTGGGTGATTAAAATCGGCGCTTTTCAGACCACACGGGAGATAAGCACTTCTCTAAAACTGTTAATTAAAACACTTTCCAGAAGTCATTATCGTTGAAACTCTCAGATATACTAAAAATATGGCCCCACGTGCTAGAAATAGTTCAAACTCTATTTCGAGAAAAATCTGATCAGAATCTCGTACTTGCATTTTCTGGCATTTCGCCCCAGCGGCATTATGTACCTTTAGCCTGGGCAGGTCACAAGTGTTCAGTGTGTATCCAAAATGCCAGATTTTTCACCATGCCCTCAAAACTACCAAAAATGTAGCGCTTAGCGTTGGCACGTTTTTCCTGCCTTACAATGGAGTTTGAATGCAATTATTGTTATGGGGTAAGTCCATGGTGCATTTATGTTGCTAGCAGTAGTGGATTGTAAGGTGGGGAGGGGCTAAAGGGGGAAGGGGGGAACTGAGGTGGGGGGAGGGAGTAGAACGGTTTAGTAAGAGAGGTAAAAACTCCAGAGAAAGAACCCCCTCCGCTTGCAAGACCATCCTCTGCATGTCTTACTTTTTCCCTCTCTCCCTCACTTTCAAGCTTGTGAATTTTTCATTTGAAGTAAACAGCCAGACTGCCTATATCGGAGGAGAACACATTAGCGAGGGCGGCGGCAAAACACTGGGGCGTCAGGCCCACTTCTCTACTCTCACTTTCCTGAAAGATTGAAAACGGGAAAGACAGCAACGCAATCCTGTCACCCAGCAAGTCACGTCAAAACAAACTGGATGCGGTGCGCTGATACCTCCCTCGGTAATTAGTCTTTAAATATTTTAAATCACCCCGTGGCAAAGGATTTTTTTTTCAATTCAAGGCAGACAACTCTCCAGTTATCGCCTGAAGTTGGCGCCGTTGAGTTGTCTCGGTTTCCATGGTGATACGAGCCAGCTGTGACGGAGTTGAGTGTTCCTGGCGTTTCTTGGACAACCAGGCTTAGTTACGCTCTCTCCAGTTCCTTGTTAGGCAAGGCTTGCTACTTACTGCTCTTGATCCACACTTTGAAACTACTGCGACAGCAATAACACCACAGCAGCTTAAAGCCATCATGATATGTAGTTGTCATAACTGAAATAAGAAAAATAGTACATATTGTGTTTACTCTTCACGGCATGGTTATAGAAACCTAAACATTTTCTCCCTCTCTCACTTTGTCGGTTTTTGTCTACGTATCTGTCTGTGCGATTTCCTCTTTATCTGTCTGTCTTCCTACTTGTCTGTCTGTCTTCCTACTTGTCTGTCTGTCTTCCTACTTGTTTGTCTGTCTTCCTACTTGTCTGTCTGTCTTCCTACTTGTCTGTCTGTCTTCCTACTTGTCTGTCTGTCTTCCTACTTGTCTGTCTGTCTTCCTACTTGTCTGTCTGTCTTCCTACTTGTCTGTCTGTCTTCCTACTTGTCTGTCTGTCTTCCTACTTGTCTGTCTGTCTTCCTACTTGTCTGTCCGTAGGTCGGTCCGTGTGTCTATGTGTGTCTGTTTGTTTGTATTTGTCTGTCTGTCTGTTTACCTGTCTGCCTGCCTGCCTGCTTGCATGTATGTCTGTCTGTTTACCTGTCTGCCTGCCTGCCTGCTTGCATGTCTGTCTGTCTGTTTCCCCTCCTCCTCTCCTCTCTGTTTGTCTCTTTCTCTCTCTCTCTCTCTCTCTCTCTCTCTCTCTCTCTCTCTCTCTCTCTCTCTCTCTCTCTCTCTCTCTCTCTCTCTCTCTCTCTCTCGCTCGCTCGCTCGCTCGCTCACGCAATCCTGTTTCTGTACTGATTCATCTAATATAAGTCGAATGTAGCAGGAGGTTGCTAGGATTATTATGATATAAGAATATACTTCATATGCAGAATCAACTATACGACGACCAATGATGGAACATCGAGTGTTTGCTGGGAAACAAAGACACCACTACTGCTGCAAAAAGATGGAGTACCCGCAGACTTTCTCTGTGCGGGTCTCATCAAACTGCTAGAGGATGCTAGTGTCCTCAATGCGTATCGAATGACCTGGCATGGCCGGTAGAGGTCAAGGGCGTATGTAGCGCCGCACTGGCATTTTCATGTAGCTCTCAGATTGATGTCCTGCTGGTTGTGGTGCTGTTTACTTTGTACCACAGAATGAGGACATCTGAGAGCGTCAGAAAGGAAATGTTATGGAAACAATGTGTGACAAGCAATACACCTAGCTGTTGTCCTGTCATCGCCCCCATCGAAATTGGCAGCACTGTTGTTGTTTTTAGTACTCCTCTTTCATCGATTGTTACTAGTCATGTAGCGATGAATCTTTGCACCGTGCAAAATGTAAGTGCATGGTCCACGTAGATTCAAAAAATCGATGAACATCCGTAGTTTTGCAGTTTGCACAATATCTGTCTCGATTCGGTCACTCTCATGAAACGTAACCGTCACCACCGTGAACAGATATGCGTCTATATTTTCTGCATGCTGTGTCGGTGATTCTGGAGCTAGCTCTGACCCCACAAAAACCGAAGCAGATCAGCCGACACGGTGGGAATCGAGAAACTGTGACTGTGTGCTGGATCTGCTGGTGGGCCATCATAGTGGAACCTTCCAAGTCAGGAGTCGACATCGTCACAACCCAAGCATTCGTCAGCCCTGAGGTCATCTTGCAGCCGTGTGGCCAATCACACCTTAGGTGGAAATTCCCGTCAC
>JAWQFJ010024335.1:0-20000 GCA_034096865.1 Theodoxus fluviatilis | reverse complement strand
ATTCCATTACTTGAGGCAGTAGATTCACTCCGGCTGGTTAAAAATTGGCTCCTCTGGCATTAGTTGGAAAGGAACTACCCGAGACATTGAACTGAAACCGGTACGTGCGTTACAGACAGTTGAGAGTGTGATGTTGAGTCATAGAGATGGTCCCTAAATAATCATGGTACCCGGCTAACTTTAGAATTATGTTAAATGATTAGTTAGAAGTTGTCTGCTTCATCAGCGCACTCAGTAGATAATTGTTGTTAGTGATTTCAAGAGGTACCAAATGAAAGACTACACTCATTATATGTGCCTTGTTTGACGAAGAAGAAAAAAAACGGTTCTTTTCCTTATCTTCTCCCCTGTCTCTCCGTTAAACTGCATGTATGTGTTTGCATTGAAATCCATTGTGTCTTTGTGTTTGTCCAAATCTCTCTCTCTTTCTTTCTCTCTCTCTCTCTCTCTCTCTCTCTCTCTCTCTCTCAACTTTCCACAACCCATCAGGAATAACTGTTACCTCTACGTCCGCATGTATAACTCGACTAGAAAATTCAGACCAGCTCATTCCCTGAAAGCCACGCATCGAAGCCTGTTCAAGCAGAGTTTGGAAGCACAGGCGAGTGCTACGTACAGACAGAGGCGTTCTGTGGCGCGGACTGCTAGGAGCAGGGGAGAAGGGCCATGAAGAGCGCGAGCCACGGACGAGCACGGAGCAGTCTGTCTGGAGCTGACATTTCCGCAGAGCTGACACCGCCTCCCCGGCCACCTCCACCACCGCACCACAAATATTTACCCTCCCAGACTCTCGCCCAACCACTCCTTGATGGTTCTCGAAACAAATATACCTCTGCAGCGATAGAGGCACCCACCTGAGTTCGTTAACGGTCATTCGACTCTTGGAAGGCCACCCGTGTGTGTGCAGCTCAGTTTCGATATGGAGGTGTCTTTGCGCTATCTACAGCCCATCATCCCTCATTGAGTACGCACCTGCTGCCATGATGTGAGGATTCAGGTAAAGCGTGATCAGCGTCAGGAGAAATGTGATTGCGCCGCCTTTTTCCAAATGCAGTTGAAATCACCCCCGCTCGATCCGATTCGATTCATACTCATACGAAATTGTTAGCACAGCCGGGGGCTCCCCAAGGCTTGCGTTGAAGTTTTTTCATCGACCAGATTAATTCAGGCGTGGATACCCTAATGGATGTCTTTGTGATGGATGAAGATTAATGTCGATTTAATTCCCTCGGCAAAAGTTGTGTTTTCATAGGGGGAGATGCGGACTTCCAGGGTGGGAGAAGCCAGACGAAGTCATCGTTCACGCCGTTCTGGTCATCCATAGCTCTTCCACTCCAAGTCCGATCCTACTCTACGATTCAGCGCTCCAGCACTAGTAGGCTTTCAGCACGGCGTCTCAGGCTGGGTCGCCATGGTAATGGCTCTCAGAGGTGTGCAACAAATGCACTGACTTTCTGCCTCCCTGCCCGCATCTCACGCGTCGGCTGAGCTGCGTTAAAACGCCGTTTGATTGCGTGTATGAGTCAGTCGCCTGTCATCCAAGCAGCAACTTGACGGGAGCTTGGTCGCGAAGGGAACGCATTAGCAGTAGGGAGTACGCCTGCTTCAGTAGATTCTACATTGATTTTTTTTCTTCAGAGAATAGGCCCCTCTTACTGACCAATCAGCTTCGCGAGATCTCTCTTTTTCCCTCTAGTCGTCTTACCCTTCCCCACGGGGAGCGGTTGTCAGATCGAGCTAGATTGCCATAGAAAACAGATAGAGGGTGCATCCACGTCAAAACACGTGGATCTTAGGAAGGGCGACCCGAAAATGTTGTTGTTGACTTTAGAGGAAGCACGATCAGTGTCTACCGGAGTTTCCCACGCAATCAGAGTCAGACGTCCCTGATCATGGTTGTAGGCAGCAAGGCAGTCGCACCTTCACTGTAGGGTTGTCGAGTTTTCCTGCCATGTTGCCCCACGGAAGCTCGGAAACAGCGTGGCCCCTGCAACAATGAGATAGGTTACTGGCGGCACAGGAGTGTTCCGTCTCTCCTGGCCTGGCCCCAGCCACCCGACAAAGGTTACAGGCGGTGTAGCATTCGCCACGTCGCCTCCCTGCAGAGGTAACCCCCGCCCCAGTCGGCAAGGTAAACATGTTTCCTGCAGGATACAGGCCTCCCCTCCTTCCGTCCGTCTGCCCCTATCCTTTTCCAACACCACCCCCTCCCCCCCCCCTCTCTCTCTCTCTCTCTCTCTCTCTCTCTCTCTTTACTTCTGGCACAAACTTATCCACCCCACCTCCTATTTACTATCATTTACGGATTTTTAAAATATAATTTAGTCCATCTGCCTTCTCCAGTCATGATATTGATATGTTCACCATTCTAACGTAGTCTTGTCATCTCAGTTTCACTCCCTCTGCCGCAGTCTTCCGCTTTAACAGTTCCCTATATGCCCCCCTTTTGAGACGTTTTCTTTTTCAATTTTCCCCTTCGCTTATGCTGCTGGATCAGTATACCAATAATTTCTAGTCTCCATTGAAATTTCTTTCCCCACCTATGATCCACGTCTTCTGTAGTTTATTTGATTTTGTTTCCATTGACAAAGTTTGATTGGTCTTTAAGCATAATATGATTTCATTCTGATTGTCAAATCTATCATCGCCTTCTTCATTCCTCTTCCAGTTTGATTTGAGCCTTGAGCCACCAAATTTGCTTATCGTAACCTCAGGGTCACCTCCACTCCTTCCTTTCTCACTTATCAAAATGAAACCTCCCTTAATCTTCTCTCTCTCTCTCTGTCTCTTTCTCTTTCTCTTTCCCTCTCTCTCTCTCTCTATCTCTCTCTCTCGCTCTCTCTCTCTCTCTCTCTCTCTCTCTCTCTCTCTCTCTCTCGTGTGTCTTTTTCCTATTCTCCCTTCCATTTCTTCGTCATTACAGCAGCCCTTTTTTTTCTTTCGCGACTTTTCTCTACCCATCCTGCTTTCCACAGGGTCCCCCTGTGGATTGGGTAAGAATGGACAATTAGCGTCTCTTTACGCGATTCGTAAAAAGCGAACAATAAGCAAATGCGTGACTTGGTTTCCTCTTACTCTTAACTAGTTCTAGTGATTTCGATCAATGGCCTTAGATAGTCTGCAAAGGCTGATACGCGTGAAACTTCATCCTTCGTCGTCATCATCATCATCAGCAGCAGCAGCAGCAGCAGCAGCATTATCATCTTTCCACAAGGAGCTTTCATTTCATCCGCTCATCCAGCACACAGCGAACATTACTGCAGGCAACCAACTCAGGACTCTTCAGCAAAGCTGACCGCTTTCTAGATGGAAAGGGATCGGATGAACCGAGCACTATCCGAAGCTGAGTTTACTCAGAGAACTTTGGTGGAGTGCGAAGTGATAAGCATGCAGACAGTCAATAACACACTGGGCAGTCAGACGATCTACATTTAGGGATGAACGGCCAACGTCTTCTAGATGAAAGCCTCGATGCGAGTTTGGTTTAGTAGTTCAAAGCTCAGCGAGTCTGAGAAAGAAAGAGAGAGAGAGAGAGAGAGAGAGAGAGAGAGAGAGAGAGAGAGAGAGAGAGAGAGAGAGAGAGAGAGACAGAGAGAGACAGAGAGAGACAGAGAGAGAGAGAGAGAGCGGACAACGAACAACAATTTTATTGTGCAGGCCTGCCGGCCTATTGCATTGTAGAGGAAGGAACGCGATATTTGAACAAGAACGCACGAAAGACATCAGAACTGGAATCCAGCCATGGAAAGTCTGCACTGCACGATCGTCGACACTGTCACACTACTTTCGAGCAGTTCGAAGAGTTCGTGCAGTCTATGGTTTTGTGGCTGCCCACGTGTTTGGCCTGCGTTGTCATCCCTTGCACGGCGTCTCGATGTCGGTCATCTACGGTCAGGAATAGGGACGAGGTGGAGTGGGGGTGTCCTTGCTGCAATCACTTTTATCTTGGGAACCACATTCACCTCAGAAGCTTTATTCATTAGGCTACGGGACCATCTTGGGAACCAGGAGCTGCTGAAACCACGGAGGAAAACTGCTGTGGCGTCTTGGATTCCGCATCCTTGTCCTCGTCAGATCGGAGTGCATCAGCGACGCCAATCTCCTCTCTTATCCCTGCAATGTTGTGCTGGCAGTCAGACACTCTGACAGCCACCCTTCTCATCATCCGCTCAAGAACCTCATGGCAGTCCGCAATCGTCAGCTGTTCCTCGACTGCAGGTGGGGGCATCGCAGTAATAGTGATGGTGTCGGTGCGGTCACGATGGTAAACTGCAGACGTCTGACAGGTATTGCTTGTACTGTCCACAGTAGTAAAGTTAGCTTGCCCACCAGGCAGGTCAAAGGTCACGGGCGCTGACAGCATCTGACACGGTGACGTAGCAGGATGGGAGTCCCGTGCAACATCATGATGAACGATGATATTCGCGGCATATTCAAACTCCGTATTTGCGAAAGCAACATTTCGAAAAATACCTTGCTCACCCTTGTCTCGGTGTATTTCTGCCCGCTGCTGGTCCCCTTTCTGGTGAACTGGAGTTTCTCGTCGCCTCACTCCTCCCTGGTTGTAGCTGGCGAGAAATGGCTGACCGCTGGCCGGCTTTAATTTCAAGACGACGACGCTGTTTCCCGGCTTTCCAACGACCTTCCATGACGAACATATCTCAGTCGTGAGCAGAGACGTTAGCAACGTCTCCACAGCAGCTGGTAATCCGGCAACTGGCATGATGTAGTTCTATTTTTTGGTCGAATTTGGCGGAGCTAATGTAATCATGGCTTCTCTGCTGGCTAGTCGCAGCGCCCTGTTTGAGAGAGAGAGAGAGAGAGAGAGAGAGAGAGAGAGAGAGAGAGAGAGAGAGAGAGAGAGAGAGAGAGAGAGAGAGAGAGAGAGAGGAGACAGACAGCCAGACAGCCAGACAGCCAGCCAGCCAGTCAGCCAGCCAGCCAGCCAGCCAGTCAGCCAGACAAACCAGACAGACCAGACAGACCAGACAGACCAGAGTGACCAGACAGACAGACAGAAGTTAGGGAGAAGATTTTCTGGAACCTAAGTTTTCCGATGCTCACTACGAGTGAGCAAGTAACACAAGTACAACAGAACGAAGATATGCAGCGAAGTGCATGCTTTTGATATACGAAGTTCTTAAAATGTATTACAAATTGATTAAAACAGTGGCTGATAAATTCCGCAGCCAAAAAAACCCCATCAGAATGTGCATCAATATCACAAACATGCATTAGACAATCTGTCTGCTATGTTTACTATGTTGTACAGTGTGCAATAAAACGAAGGGATGCATTTCTAGGAAAAGGCAATTGTGAAGACTGACTAATAACAAATAACTGCTCCAGGGATATGTTTAATACAAATTTAACCAAAGATCCTACATATGGGCCCGCAAAAGATGCTAACACTAACATTAACAAGCACGTGCGAAATAAAATGTGCACAGAAAAAGCACTAAGCATGCCTAAACTCAGAGGATTTTCCTTTGTGCGTTATCTTCAGCACGCCTCGCTCACAATGAATCAGAGGTGATTTTCTCAGGATACGCCAGTTGTAGAGGTAAATGCCTATAAAAACGCATTTTCCACGTATTTTCACGGGGGGAAAAACGACCTTGCGTATGGGCAATGCACTTAACACATAGGTAATCAACGTCCATCATGAAGTAGTTTCTGGGGATAGCGCCAAGGTTAATAGCCCCATATCCCATCGCTCGACAGGTTGTCCACAATTCCTTCAGTAGATACCAAACCTCGAACCGACACGAAATGCTGACGGCCAATAAAACCCTTTCAATGGAATGTGAGAAAGGGGAAATAACTTTCAACCTTTTGGGTTCCTGGTTTACTTACGCAGGCACGCATCATTTTCTTTATCGGTTTCTTCACTGACTTTGTTGATATCGCCTGCATGCCAGCAAAAACTAGGGACACGCAACCGGCACTTCTTGCAGCGAAATTGTTTTAGTTATCATTTCATGGAGAATCGACATTTCAGACACGAATTTACTTACACGGATGCCCACCTTCGTGAGGTAGTTTGTAACAAAATCTACGCCGTGTGTAGTTAAGGAGAGCAAATCTTGCGTTGTCTGCCAATTAAGACGACGCAGAAAGGACGAAATCAACAACAGCGACGTCGACAACAACAACAACAGCAAACTTATCTGCTCCAGCAGTTTGTCACGGTGGAAATTCCAGGGTAAAGTGCACTGCCACAAATATCGCTAACGTGTTTGAACTTATGAACGGTTCATTCACTTTCCAGCTGCACAATCTACATAATCAGTGTGTGACCATGCAGTGCTTTGACCTGCTACGCATCCTGGGTGATGTGGCGTGTCTACAGTTGCCACGTGAACAGTTGTTGTTGACTTGACCTTACCGTGACTAGATTAGAGAAAGTACTTAACGATGTATGTCTGCCATGTGTACACATCACAGTGATGTTTTCTGCTTCAGATGCCATATTATATGTGATGTCCTTTAATGATCATTCCGCATGCACTATCCATAAATCAGCAACAGAAACAAGAATTATTTCATCGTGACTCGAACATTATGAAGGATCTTCTAGAATGACAATGTGGATTTACGTTCTATACTCACACACCCACGCATGCACGTACGCACACACATACTCCAACACAAACGCGTATACACACGCACACAGATACACACACACATACACGCACACACACACACTCACTCACGCATACTCTTGCGCACGCGCGCACACACAACGCACGTACACTCACGGTCACATACATACACACACACACGTTCACACACTCGCCGCACCTTTCACAAAAGCGTGCTCAACACCCTTAAACAGAACAAGTTTCACAGATAGCTCTGTTGCAGACAGATTTCATTCACATACTCCTGGGATTCATACATGAAAAAGAGGGCCCGAGGCTAAGTCTACCCAGAGATTAAGTGCTTTATTCATATCTTCTAGAAGAAGGGAGTCACCATACGCCCCTGCAGGTCAGGGCGGCAGGCTCACGGTGCAGAGTGTATTGACACAGGAGAAGGTGAACGGACTGCACCGTCAACACAGAGAACCTTATCTGAGGATCAGCGGCATGAACCGTCGATTGTTGTTGGAAAGGACACCGCCTGTTTGGTGTTGTTACAGAAAGTATCTCCTCCTTCACCCACTGCCACCTATGCTCGGTGGTTCATGGGGTCGCCGACCTCGTCCATGCAGAACAATGGCGCCCTGTTCCGTGGCGTCCTGGTTCCGCCATTTGACATTACCTGAGACGAGCAGATCAGTTGCTGGTCATGGTCTTTCTGCAGGCCACTCGCTGATCCAGACTTCTCGTGCCCAGGGTTCTGACGCGTCGGAAATTTCACTCTGAAGTTCAAACAAACATTCAACATTACGCTGTGTTTGTTCTTCCTTGCATGCTCCGGCTCCCTGCAGCGGAACAACATCGGGATTTCTACCGTATGCAAGGTCGGATGCAACGCCTGGATTTTTTGTTTGGCCTCAGCCTTGCTGAGTCCATGTGATGTTTCCTTTTGCCCTCGTGGTGTAAGACTACGTTGAAAGACGATTGTGTGCACGTTCTAGGGCATATTCAATAAGGGTCTACGAATATAGCGCGCACGGACAAACTGTCGTATTCCCAGCAGTCATCCCACGTGAGTGATGATCATTCATTGGACAGGTTTCAGTGCTCAGAGCTACAGCCGGACTCCACTTCTGGGTGCCGCTCGACACACGGCGACAGTCTGAAGTTTATGAGAAACATGAGATAAAAGTTTTTTTGAAGATGAAAATATATGGTAGTATTGTGGTCAGCAGCAATAGTAGTAGCAGCACCGTCGCGGACATTATCATTTTCGTCGCCTTTATCGTCGTCAGCGCACCTCCTCGTCACTGTTGTGTTGTGGGCCCGTCTTCCTCATCGTCATCATCATCATCATCATCATCATCATCATCATCATCATCATCATCGTCGTTATCTCCTCTTCCTCGCCCCCACCCCTCCTCTTCCTCCTCCTCCACCTGTCCCAGCCCCTCCCACCTCAGCCATTCCCCATTCTCCTCTTCTTCCTCACTCTTCTCCTCCTCCCTCTTGCTGTTCTTGCACAGGCCAAAAGCAAATCTTGAGAGTTGCAAAGTTCATGTTAAACTATCACGATGCCAATATCTTGACTGTAAAGGTTCTTGTGAATCGTCAGAAAAGAGGTAACGATATGTTCATAATGGGGCGCAACTTGTGGAACAGTCGACATGACGCTCCAGAGGTGGTTCTAGGGTATCAGGGCGGTGAAAGCGTTGCGTCTCTGGGGACATAATGGACCCTGCAAACTAACGTCTCAGCTGTTGCACAGAGAGGCCAGCTGAGAAGTCCCTCGGGCAAGGAGAGGCGAACGCCTCCCCTTCATCTCCAGCCTGGCTGTCGCCATCTCCGTCACCAGGCAGACTGTCGCCCTCTCCGCCCCACCCTATGCCCCAGATCCCCCTCGGTGCAGCCCTCCTTTGGCTTTGATTCCACTGTCAGGACAATGTGCGCAGCAGACGCGAGACGAGAGCCCTTCCTGCTAGGACCTCTCTTTCCTGTGGCCTCTGTGATACCCACTCTCAGAGCATGGGTTCCCTAGAGTGAGGGCGTGGCTCCCTGTCTCTCTTTGCTCTGCGCACCGTGCATTTAGCCTCCTTCCTGCTTCCTGTCTGGACCTTCCGGCACTTTTCCACTATCACGGATGTCCGAGTACCTCTCACAGTGACTGTCTGAACGTCTTCCGCTTCCATTTCACTTCTGTATTGATTGTGCATGCTCCCACCTTTGCTTCCTTTCCTTCGTAAGTTTCTGTTCACCGATCGCCTCTTCCCTTCTTCCTTCCTTTTCAGAGATTCCCGTCTGTCAACCACGCCCCTTTCCGTTGTATCCCACCCTTACCCCCAAATCGCCCCCCTTTTAACTACCACCACCACCACCACCTCACCCCACTCCCGTGGATATTTTTCCTGCCATCAGAACTCGCCCTCTATTCTTTACCCCAAGTTAGTCCTAAACCCACTTGTTCTCCTCCTTCAGTTTGCCTTCTTCCCTTCCTCGTGGTATTTTGTCACTGTCCTCACACTTGAACTTTCTCGTCCAGCCCCTCGCTCAGCACTCTAAATGGCGCACTTCTGCCCTTCCAACATAGCTGATCTTTCTCCATGTCCCCCGGGCGTCTTCGGTGCGCCATCAACCTCGGGCCCCCCGGGGGCCCCTAGTCGTGCCAGCACCTCCTCTACAAGCCGTGGAACTGCTGCCAGCTGTAGGGGTCAGGCCAAGGCCTCCCTCCCACGCAGCCTGCCTGCCTGCCTGCCCAGATATGGCCAGTCCCAGCAGTCCTCAGTGATGTGTTCCCAGGTCCCATCTGGAGTACAGAAGGACCTTGTGAGCTGTCCCATGTCATGCGTCACAACTGAGAGGTCATGCTGTTTCATCTCAGACATCCTCCGGTGGTTTGGGCAGCGAAGACATTGGTTTTTCACAACTTCGAAGTAGAGCGGGCTGGATACTACGCTACAATAAAATTGAAGCTTCTGTTTATTCTGAGGGTGCCATTTAGACCAGAAGTGCCCACTTTGAACATTATGTAGATACATACGTTTCTAAGGATGAGCATACTCTTGTTTGTGTGTATGAGTCTGGTCAAGGTTGACTCCCTGCTGCCTGCGCTTCCATCAGTCCTCAGTCCATGACAGCCCTCATCCACATCTGGGATGCGTAGTGGTGTCATTTATCCTGCCGCGTCACAGCCGTGGAGGCAGTACCAGCATAAGTGTCAAGGGCAGACTGTACCGGGGGTCATTGCCAGGGAGCCCTAAAATCCCAAGGCCGAGAATACTCTACAGCTGCATAACTTGCGCCGAAACGTGACGGTAGGGATATAAATATATCAGAAGTAATTACGCCCAATTCGTGTTGCGTGATCAAAATAAAAACCGCTGGCGCTGAACCTCCAGGTTTTGGCACACACAAAAAATTGGGTTCAAACCCGCAATCTCTTGAGAAAAGAGGGGGGGAAAAACACACACAAAAACACAAAAAACAGGTCGGGTTCGAAAAAAGTTTCAGCGCGGATTCGAATCCGTTCACGCATGACCTAACGTTACAATTGTCCAGCGCTTTACCATCTGAGCCATTCATTTGGCAACTGACGTTACTACGTGTTTGTAAAGGAATTATAACGTTCTTTTCTGTAAACTCCCTCGCTTCATATTTTGCACTGTAAATTGTATAAAAATGGATGATAGTTCATGAAATTTGAGTGGTCTTGTACATTTTAGGATACTTAAGGTCTATTTCTGCCAAGTTTATTATCGATTCACTGCCATTAGGCCAAGCCAACAGACTACCAGTACCAAGTTGTTGCGCTTAAGTCAGGACAGACAGAACGAACGAACGAACTTTATTTTACAAGGGTAGTGAATTAGGCAGTATTGCCTTTCTTACTTACATTCAGCCCTTGAGGCAAATATTCAAATGTGGTAAGAGAGAGAGAGAGAGAGAGAGAGAAAGAGAGATACAGAGAGAGAGACAGAGAGAGAGAGAGGGAGAGAGAGAGAGACAGAGAGAGAGACACAGAGAGAGACACAGAGAGAGACAGAGAGAGAGACAGAGAGAGAGACAGAGAGACAGAGGAGAGTGGAGAGAGAGGGGGGGGGGGTGCTGGGAAAGGGGAGGAAGGGAAGAGAGAATGAGAGTAAGAGGGTGGGTGGGAGAGAGAGAGAGAGAAAGAGAGAGAGACATAGAGAGAGAGAGACAGAGAGAGAGTGAGGATGACAGACAGGAAGGAGAGAGAGAGAGCGAGACAGAACCAACGCAGAGAAACTCACGCTGTGTGCGAGACACGAGGAAACAGTCAGAGGGGGTGTGGGGGACAGCGGAGCATTCGCGTGAACAACAATGGTGGTCTGATTGGAATTTATTATAGTCACAGGATACACGAGTAAGTACGTGGTGAGTCAAACGGCTGACAGATAGTGTGAGTGAGGAAAATGGTGATGGGCTTGGAGATGGCAAAGGAACAGAGGGATGTGCGACAAAGATAGTACCGTGTTAGCTAAAAGAACGTTAAAACGGCGACGGACACCACAACACCAGCAATAAAAGATGATCCGCGCGTGCGAGCTGTGAATCAGGGGTTGCAGGGTGGTTCTCTGTTCCTCCCACCCGTCGCTGACTAAGGGGGGAGGGAAGGATGTATCTGATATGCAATACAGAACGGACTCTTTCGGGTCCCCTTCCCCCTCCTTCTGGCTGGGCCACCGTACGTTCTCTGCTGGAGATGGTCGCAAGTCCTTCCTCCTGCTCTAGTACAGCGGGAGACTGTATTGTCACAACGTCGCCTTACGACGGATACCTGGTGACGAGGATACGGCCCGCAATGAAGGCGGGGGTGTAGGGGAAATAATCAGCCTTTACGCACTGGACTTGTAGGCTCTCGGTCTGGCACGGTGCTTGACGACGTAAGAATAGCACGCAGCCTGAAATTATTTGGCTGCTGTGCCTGGTGGGAGATGTATTCGTCCTATTTGAGGTGTGATAAACTATGAGCAAAATGCCAAATTGTGCCAACGGGCTCATTATAAATGCCAAGTGAACGAGCAAAACGGCAAACTGCGGTGAAGCGACAGAGGTGAAAAGAAAGGGGTGAGTCGAAGCAGCAGTGAGTATATTTCGTACAGGGTCGGTAAGCCTCGTCCTTGGCTGGAAAGCTAGGGGCCGAATGATGGAAATGGTGTAGCTGGCTCGTATAGGGGGAGTCGTCACAGGGAGCCATTGTGAAGCAGGAGGACTATTGTCTTTAGGATGATGGGTGATTAGTACACGAGACCGACCGCGGACGAGTGGAAACGAGTCATGGAGATGGCCAGAGTAGAATAGATAGTGAGAGAGAGAGAGAGAGCAGAGGAGAGGAGATGAGTAGAGAGAAGGGGGAAGAGTGGAGGAAGGAGAAAGGCAGGGAAGAAGTATAGGAGTGTTTAATTGAGTTGATATATATTTACGGCGACGCGCCGGAACGTGCGTCTAGAATAAATGAACAGGTACATAGTACACGTATGCAACTCAGAAACGTGGCAACTATGTAGAGCCATGGCAAAAAGGGAAAAACGACTAATAACCAATAAACATAAATGTACATGGTATATCAACGGAATTGCATAATTTCAATACAACAAAAGCCGGTGACGGTCTGTACAAGTGTACGAGATATAAACATTACGGGACGATAAGGGACTTTCGGTCTGATAAGTAAGTGCTGCGTCGTTGTGAGAATCCGCAGAAACTTATTGACGGGGGAGGCCGAAAACTGCTCCATGATCGGGCAAAGACAAGTGTGCCATAAGTATTACGCCTAGGTACTACAGATTGAGAGGCAAAATTTTGATCCCTAAATGCACACGGCATACGAGGTGCATTTTGGTTAATACTAAAATCTTTAAAGTATCTTGACCGATGAAAATCATCACTCGTATTTATGAGAATTGACTCTGATGGCCAATTAGAAAGCGGTCAATATAGCCCTTCAAACTCACACCAAGTTTAATTTTAAATACATTATCAAGCGATGAGGGCTGGGGGGGACAAGATGATGAGAAAAATCGGACTGTTCGAGAGAAGAGCTGAGTGAGGAAAAGAGAGAAGAAGAGGAGAGAGAGAGAGAGAGAGAGAGAGAAGACAGACAGAGACAGAGAGAAGATAGACGGACCCCCAGACAATGACGAGACAGACAGACCATAGCAAAACAGACAGGCATTACGAGAAGACCGACGATTACACTCTCTTCGCATTAAAGAGGTACACTAAAAAAAATCACATCCCAACATGTGGTGTACACCGGGGGGGCAAACCTACCAAGGTCAGAAAAAGGGAGTTAGTTTTTCAGGGACACAATAAGATAATCAAATACTATGGGTGCATTTTTTAGAAAACAACAATTATTTTTTCCCCATTCCCAGGTCTGCATTAGCTATTTATCCAAATAAAATAAAACCCAAACAATCAGAAACACAATTCATGGGGTTTTGTTTAACAAAAAAGTTGTTTAGTTGCCAGAATAGAGGTCCCTGAGAGAAGAGAGAGAGAGAGAGAGGAAGGGGGCTAGAGAGAGAGAGGAGGGGGGGAGTACGGAGAGGGTGAGGAGAGCAGAGAGAGAGAGAGGAGAGAGGGAGACGATACGGAGGAGGTAGCGGAGGGTTAGTAGAGGTGAGTAGAGAGAGGAGAGAGAGATGAGGAGAGAAGAGGGAGAGGAGAGGTGCACATGGTGTAGCCGAAGGGATGTGATACACAGGACAGACAAGACATACAGAAGATCAGAGCGAGGACAGACACACGACCAGACAGACGAAGACATGACAGACAAGACAGAGACAGTACAGACGGACAGAGCCAAGATCAGACAGGCAGGACATGAAAGCAGAGAAGAGGGGGGCCAGGAAAGAATAAAAGCACGACAAGCTCCCTGCTGCTCTTCCTCTTCTCCATCCTATCGTCATGTCATCTGCTCTCCTCCTCCCTGCTTCTTCTGTCCTCTACGTCCCCGTCATCCCTCTTTCCCCTTTCCCTCTCCTCTCAATCCCGCTCCTCCGTTCCTTGGTGTACCTCCCCCTGTCCTCCTCCCCCTCTCCAACCTCGCATTCCCTCTCCCTCTCTCGTCGTCGTGTTTTCTTTCATCATGTCTTCACTCTCTCCTCCCCTCACCCTCTCACCGCCTCCTCTCTCTCCGCCTTCTCTGTCCCCCTCTCCTCTGCCCCTCGTCTCTCTTCTCCCTCCACTCCACATCACTCCCCTCCTGTCCTCGCTCCTCCCTCCTATCGCTCCCTCCCTCTTCTCACGTCTTTCCCTCCCTCCTTTCCTTTTTCCGCCTCCTCCGTCTCATCTCCACCTCGCCTCCTCCCTCTCCTCTCCATCTGTTTGGAATTTTCTTCTTTTCTTCTTTCCGCCCTCTTTTGTTCTTTCCCGTCGCCCTTTCCGCCTCCATCTTTTTCTTGTTTCTCTCCTCCTTATACTTATAATCCGGATGACTTTTGGTTTTGTCCCCCCCCCTTCTCTTCTGCTCCCTGCATCTGTCTTCAGTCTCTTCCCATCTCTGGCAAGGTACTTGTGGTCCCCACAATTGGTAACCCACTGAAAAGACACAGTACACTTTGGTGTCCCGCTTTCCCTTTTGCTTTTCTTCCTTCCCAGCAGGGGGGAGGGCCGTTTTCCCCCTTGACCTCTTTATTACAGCCTGGTCGTCTACCACGACAGGGGACAACAGCAAAGCTCTCTGGGTCCTGGAGCGTGGTAGGGGGTGTTCCTCTAATTTGGTTTTAGCATTTTGATTTGGCTACGCATCCTGGCCCTCATTAGGGGGTTGCTGGACGCAACTTACGGGCGCGGACCGACGCACTACACAGCCCGTTGCAATCACATTTGGCTACTATTGAGGCTCTGGCACTCTGGGGACGGGGGAAGGGCGATGGGGGTGAGGATGTGCTTGAGTGGAAACCGGCCATTGTTCACAAGGGACTGGACGACTTGGTCTCCCTCGCGCTCAGCCAGACCGTGAAGTTAGGGGGCGCCGAGGTTTAGGGAAGAGGCGAGGGGCGTGTGCTTTTTAGTTAAAAGAGGAAAAGGCCGGCAGGAGTCCCGACAATGTGTGATAGAGCAGTGTGTGAGCCGGCGGCCGGTGACCTGATATTAGTTTTTGGCTTGGCCTCCGTGCTATAGTTTAATAAGGTGGATTACAACTGTCAGAGGTCTCCTTTAAGAGGACGAAATTCACTTAGATTTAATTATGCTCTGTCTGACAGACAGAAGTTGGAACAATAGAACATGTCGTATATGGGTGTGAATAATGCATATCCTTATAAGTAAAACTGAGTAATGTAATCGGGGAAAAATATAGTAAGAAAGTAACTTTTACACTGCTGGATGTTGGTTTTTGGAAATACTGGATGGAGACGCAAATATTGAATCAAGTAATTGTATTTGATAAAAGGCATATCTACTATTAGAAAATGTATAGTATGCTTCCAGATATTGTTGATTTCACTTTCTGTCTGGCCCAGAACAATTATGGTTTGATTACATTGCTGTGGAAAAAAATATCGAAATTTAAATATGTGGTAATGACAAATGGAGTGAGTTCATACATGCTGGTGTATTTAATGTTTGGGCAGAATGGAAGATGTGAACATGCTTATTTTTTGTTGTTCCTGGGTTTTGAGGTCTACAGGTATACTGGTGTTTTTGTACACGTTCGCAGATGAGGGTTTGGGATGGGGGTTGGTGAGGGGATGGTGATGGTAGAGGGATTAGTTTTTTCGTTTTGTGGAATGACAACTGTATCGTGAGACTTTGTATTGAATCGAGTTTTTTTGTTTTAAAATATGAAGAAAAAAAGAGAGAAGCAAAACTGCACTGGTTTAGTGTCCTCCTCCGAATACGTTTGGTTGGAATGAATCGACAAGGCCCAATACGCCCAGCCCACATTGACGGTGTTTTGTTAGAGCGATCATTAGCATCTTCAATGTGGTTCCTCGAATCTCCATAAAGACGTATTTGCGCAGTCATCTCTGTAGACGGAATAGGTCTGTAGTCCAGGTTCATTTCTCTCAATTCAAATTGAGTCTTGTCACCTTTAGGCTGTCTCTCTTTCTTCTGGCGAAATCTGCTACGGAACGCATGCACACTTAAAAGTACCACACCTTATTTCTTAAATCCTTCTGAAGAAGTCACTTCATTCTGGAAGACATTCCGGTGGGAAAAATCTTTTTCCCAAGGTGACATAGACCTGACGATGGAGCGAGAGATGATCTCACAAATGAGGAGGACAGGACAAGACAAGACAGGTCAGCTTCGGCCGTCCTTAACAATGAGACAGAAATCAACTTCTTCTCCCTCCGTGCTTAATCAGGCCTAAAAAGCCAGCCTACATTTCTTTTTCTCCCACTGACTTTTCTTTCACACTTGCTAGCTTAATATGCCATTCATCTTGATTATTTTTTCAGCACCCTTGAGATAAATGTTTTTCATGTCTTTCATTATCCATTTCGTTTCTCTCACTATACGGACATGTGGCTCAACAATCCACAAAACGCAGAAGTGATGTCTTAATTTCGTTTGCATCGAATTTCGTCCTTTGTCTTTTGCTTGGATAGGACAGAGATCACTGCTGTCATCATGTGTATTTGTGCATGTGGAGTGTCCGGACTGATATATTTTAAATCGTTAAAAATGTCAACAACTAGTCGGAAAAGCTTCTGGAGACGGGCCCACAATAATGGATTCGTCCGAGGAGAGGGGTGTGGTGGAAAAGACACCAAGCTGGCCACACAAAATTAAGCGGGCCATAGCATCTGATTGACTGCGTTTATACAAGTTCTTTTTCTCGAGTCTTCATTATATTGTGTCCTTCTGTGTGTGAATCACTGGAAAATCACTGCAGATTAACCGATCAAGATCGCTTTGCCAATCCGATATTTTGGCCCACTGACTTGTGTGGCCCGCCAGCTTGGCTGTCTTTTCCCAACACCCCTCTCCTCAGGCGAGTCCACTAGTGTGGCCCGTCTTCAGAAGCTTTTCCAACTAGTCTTTTGATGAGCTTCCCCGTGTGGCACACAGTCTTTTGCAGGCAAAACTAAAATGAACAACTTGGCTTTAATCTGAGATGATTTCACCCCGCTTGAAATTTCAACGACAAGCGCTTTTTTCCCTTTCGAAGCAGAAGATACTGCACGCAACCGATGAAGAATCGTCGCTTCTTTTATTGTGAGGTCCAGTGAGAGATGCAGCTAGACAAAAAAAATGCAAAGACGCAATCAGTTGACCGAGTATTTTGCGCGTTTAGCGGGTGTGGCAGTCTCATTTCGAAGTGTCGAGATTAAATCGCAAATGCTGTCATGGGCCAAACTGTTATCGGATCCGCCGTTGAATAATGACGAAAGCAGAGGTTTCCTCAAGCTGTTTTACTTTGTTTCCATGCAGACATGATAAGAGCAGCATGCTGAAACAGCGCTTTAATCTAGGATGGCACAGACTTGAGCGATGCTGTATAATTATTCTAACGTCCATTTCGAGTTAATAACTCAGTGATAACCTTTGCTCCTGTACGATAATGCAAACTGGAAGAAGACCGAGAGAGGAATGGAAAATATATTGGGGAAAAAATAAAGGGCAGATGGAAGAAAAAGTCGGATTTGAGAGAGATGGGATAGAGCAAAGAAGAAAGTAAGATAATTGCAGATAATATGCATAAATCAATTCTGTTTACCAAAAATGCATTCAGTAGTATAACAACCAGCACTAGAGACTGGGATGTGCATAGAAAACACATCACACTGACGGCACTTTCAAGGTACTAGGGAAATTCACATTACAGTCATGCGTATCGGAATTGAAATTGCATCATATCCATGGCGTGGATCACAATCGCTAGAAGGATTGGCTTCAGGAAAATATTCATTGTCAGCCACTTGGGAGTAGGGAGTGGAGTGGGGGGGAGGGTGTGTGTGTCTGCATATGGACTCTGCTTATAAACCTTCGGAAGGTCGTTGGTTCAATCCCTGACTGGGATCTCAGAACTTTTTTTTCTGTCTCTCTTACCTGTGGAGTTTTGTCTCGGTATCAAGGTGCGTTGTAAATAGTCATGGTAAGTGAATAAGGAGCGAAGTGGACTTACGTAATTTTGTGAACGAAGACTCCTGCATACGAATAGGCCGTAACTGAATGTGATGATATCGTGATTATGTCACTGCCATAATTGGCTACCCAACCGACTAAGCTACGTGATAAGAAATGTGGTATCACGTAGCACTTCGGCCCGAACTTGGGCAGGCTGCTCTGACCCATATTTCGATTTCAATCATGTAGCATATTAAATGAACTATTGATGTATCCCGCATATAGCATCGATATATTAATAGTGTTCTTTGGTTACGGTTTCTTGGTAAATGTGTAAATATTTATATATAAAAAACGAGCGTTCTGCGTGCGCAATGGAGAAAAAGAGGCGGACAGTTGTTGTTTATTTGTGTTACAGAAAGGAACTAGCCTCCAGGTACAAAAGATCTCTCTCTAACCAGCCAATGAGGACACAAACATTGGCTACATCGTCGAAGCGTACATCAGACTTCAGGCACACATTCACAGATGTCTCCTTGGAACTTCGAATACTTGGCAAACCCCCAAAATCACTTACGCGATATAGCGACTTCGGCGAAGTAGGCATGCGCATCGCACAATTAGAACACGGCGTTTGGGACTAGCTGATGGGTAGCGTATGCATGGGAGTTAGGCTGCCTTTCCTAGTCTGTCCATCAGAGAGGGGGATTGCTATTCTCCTTCAATTAAAAGATTATGCTTTCGTTCTAGACGTACTGACGGAATGGGAACGACTGGCTTTTCTCAAACTGTCCGTGATTCAGAGCTTCGCCTGTGGGTTGAGGGCAACGGCGGGTCACCACGTCTCCCAGTGTGGGTTGAGGGCAACGGCGGGTCACCACGTCTCCCAGTGTGGGTTGAGGGCAACGGTGGGTCACCGCGTCTCCCAGTGTGGGTTGAGGGTAAGGGCGGGTCACCACGTCTCCCAGTGTGGGTTGAGGGCAAGGGCGGGTCACCGCGTCTCCCAGTGTGGGTTGAGGGCAAGAGCGGTTCACCGTGTCTCCCAGTGTGGGTTGAGGGTAAAAGGGCGGGTCACCGCATCTCCCAGAGTGGGTTGAGGGCAAGGGCGGGTCACCACGTCTCCCAGTGTGGGTTGAGGGCAAGGGCGGGTCACCGCCTCTCCCAGAGTGGGTTGAGGGCAAGGGCGGGTCACCGCATCTCCCAGTGTGGGTTGAGGGCAAGGGCGGGTCACCACGTCTCCCAGTGTGAGTTGAGGGTAAGGGCGGGTCACCACGTCTCCCAGTGTGGGTTGAGGGCAAGAGCGGGTCACCGCGTCTGCTAGTGTGAGTTGAGGGTAAGGGCGGGTCACCACGTCTCCCAGTGTGGGTTGAGGGCAGGGGCGTCCACCGCGTCTCCCAGTGTGGGTTGAGGGTAAGGGCGTGTCACCACGTCTCCCAGTGTGGGTTGAGGGCAAGGGCGGGTCACCGCGTCTCCCAGTGTGGGTTGAGGGTAAGGGCGGGTCACCGCGTCTCCCAGTGTGGGTTGAGGGTAAGGGCGGGTCACCACGTCTCCCAGTGTGGGTTGAGGGTAAGCGCGGGTCACCGCGTCTCCCAGTGTGGGTTGGGGTAAGGGAGCGGTCACCGCGTCTCCCAGTGTGGGTTGAGGGTAAGAGCGGGTCACCGCGTCTCCCGGGGGAGGGTAACGGCCCTTCAGTGTGGGTTGACGGCAAGGGCGGGTCACCGCTTCTCCCAGTGTGGGTTGAGGGTAAGGGCGGGTCACCACGTCTCCCAGTGTGGGTTGAGGGTAAGGGCGGGTCACCGCGTCTCCCAGTGTGGGTTGAGGGCAAGGGCGGGTCACCGCGTCTCCCAGTGTGGGTTGAGGGCAAGGGCGGGTCACCGCGTCTCCCAGTGTGGGTTGAGGGCAAGGGCGGGTCACCGCGTCTCCCAGTGTGGGTTGAGGGCAAGGGCGGGTCACCGCATCTCCCAGTGTGGGTTGAGGGCAAGGGCGGGTCACCGCATCTCCCAGTGTGGGTTGAGGGTAAGGGCGGGTCACCGCATCTCCCAGTGTGGGTTGAGGGTAAGGGCGGGTCACCGCGTCTCCCAGTGTGGGTTGAGGGTAAGGGCGGGTCACCGCGTCTCCCAGTGTGGGTTGAGGGTAAGAGCGGGTCACCGCGTCTCCCAGTGTGGGTTGAGGGTAAGGGCGGGTCACCGCGTCTCCCAGTGTGGGTTGAGGGTAAGGGCGGGTCACCGCATCTCCCAGTGTGGGTTGAGGGTAAGGCGGGTCACCGCATCTCCCAGTGTGGGTTGAGGGCAAGGGCGGGTCACCGCATCTCCCAGTGTGGGTTGAGGGTAAGGGCGGGTCACCGCAGTCTGCTAGTGTGGGTTGAGGGTAAGG
>JAWQFJ010024333.1:0-16646 GCA_034096865.1 Theodoxus fluviatilis | reverse complement strand
GTCTAGCATCTGCGTCTACCATCTTGCGTCAAGCGACCTGTGTCTAGCATCTGCGTCTACCAGGCAGGGTCAAGCGGCCTGGGTCTTCAGGGACCGATGAGGGCGACAGGTCGAGCGGTGACACAGGACATGGTGTAGACGAGCAGTGCAGGGCACGAACTGAAGAAAAGCAGTCAATCGTGGGCGAGGGTGGGGGGCAGACGACTCTGGAGTCACGCACTGACTGGCAGTGGACAGGAAGGCCAGGGAGGGCGGGGGGGACGACAACACAGACTACTGTCAAGAGAAGGGATACGCAACGCGAGGTCACTCAAGAAAGAAGATGCAGCGATAGCGTGCCGAGGATGATGAATGCAGTAAGCGAAGACACGTATGGCGGAGGCAGAGACGAAGAAGTAAGGCGAGGGCAAGGAGGTGAAGATGGAGGGAGAAAGAGAGAGGGAGAGAGAGAGAGGAGAGAGAGAGAGAGAGAGAGAGAGAGAGAGAGAGAGAGAGAGAGAGAGAGAGAGAGAGAGAGAGAACGTTTTTAGACAGACCGCCATTTACAACTGATGAGGAGATCACGCACTTAACTATGCCAAGGACAAGTAGAAGCATGATTTATCACAGAGTATCAAGTGAAAGCTCTTCTTCACGTAACTGTAAAGCAGAGTGAATATACAACGTCTCGTCTCGTGTGTGTGTGTGTGTGTGTGTGTGTGTGTGTGTGTGTGTGTGTGTGTGTGTGTGTGCGTGTGTGTGTGCGTGCGCGCGTGTGTGTGAGTGTGCGTGTGTGTGCGTGAGAGAGAGAGAATGAACGAATGCTGTTTTGTATAGGCCTAAGGTCCAGTGCAAGGAGAGAGAGAGAGAGAGAGAGAGAGAGAGAGAGAGAGAGAGAGAGACAGAGAGAGACAGAGAGAGAAAGAGAGAGAGAGAGAGAGAAAGAGAGAAAGAGAGAGAGAAGAGAGAGAGAGAGAGAGAGAGAGACAGAGAGAGAGAGAGACAGAGAGAGAGAGAGAGAGAGAACAGTTTACAACTGCCAAGCCGACAGCCCGTTCAATGCTTGTGATCAAATCAGTCAATCGTGGACACGAGTTATATACATCTGCCATTCATCGTGTTTGCGGATGAAACCTTCATACTTCATGCAGTGGCGAACAGGGATACGTGAGTACCCATACAATAGGTTACTTAACACATCACGACGTGTGCTTGGATCAGCATGAAGAAACGGAATAATTAAGCTATTTTATCACCATTACATTCTCTCGCAATTCCAAATGTGGATGGATGGATGGATGGATGGATAGATGAATGAATGGATATATGGATGGATGGATGGATGTTTCACTGTCCATTCGCCTTGGTAGCGTATGTAAAGCCATTGATCAAGAAAAATCATCAGAGCTGGTTAATATAGAGCAAGTCACGATGTTATTACTTATTTGCCACTAACAAATCACATAGGGAGACGCGGCGGGTCAATTCTTACCCGCAACCCACAGCGAGATGCTCTACACAGACACTACCCAAATGCGCTCTACAAAGACCGTACACAGACACTACCCAAATGCGCTCTACAAAGACCTTACACAGACACTACCCAAATGCGCTCTACAAAGACCTTACACAGACACTACCCAAATGCGCTCTACAAAGACCTTACACAGACACTACCCAAATGCGCTCTACAAAGACCGTACACAGACACTACCCAAATGCGCTCTACAAAGACCGTACACAGACACTACCCAAATGCGCTCTACAAAGACCTTACACAGACACTACCCAAATGCGCTCTACAAAGACCATACACAGACACTACCCAAATGCGCTCTACAAAGACCATACACAGACACATGATGCCCACATAAACTCTACAAAGATATGTTCTACTGAGAAACACACACACACACACACACACACACACACACACACACACACACACACACACACACACACACACCACACCACAAAGACACAGCAAGAGGCTGAACAGGCATTTTCACACAGCACGCATCCCCTCTCCCAAGACACAGTACACGAAACTTGACAGAGACGCCCTCCACACAGCTGTGCTGCGTACACTCAGGATCTACACGGACACGCCGTCTGCGGGCTGTGGGAGCAGTGGAGACGATGACAGAGGGGAGGCGACGGTGTAAAAAATTGATTGGCTTCTGGAGGATGGGGACAAGTGCGTGGGGAGGCGGGGTAGGGGGGGGGGGGGGGGAGGGGGTAGTCGAGGGAGGGGGGTGCGTGTTAAGACCAACATGGCGGGAGGACGGCTGATCGCGGGGCAAATTTGCGCTGGCGGACAGTCCACACCAAGCACCTTTCATCTGGACGGGGGCGCGGGCCGCTGTTGTCTTCCGGCCAGGAGGGCAGGCCAGGGCGGCCCTGGATGAGCCGCGTTACACCTCCACGGCCCGCCCCCCCACAACAAAGCCAGGGGGATGGGGACTGGGGGCAGAGAAGGGGAGAGGGGGAGAGGAGTTTCAGCGAGGCAGCGAGGAGGAGGATTTCCCATCGACCTGCGGGGCTTAGTGCGCGTCCCGGCTTCAACAGGTGCCCGTCCCCGGCCATCCAGAATGATATGAATTTCTCCCTCATTATACAGCTGGCGGCCTCGCCCGGCCCAGCGTCCGCCTCCCTGCGCCAACAAAGCGCCAGTGCGACATTCCCAGATCCGAAGATTGCTTGAGCTAATTTGCCCTCACCCTTGCCAATAGGTGCACCACGCCGCCCTGGAAACTGCGCGCTTTACTCGGCCCACACCTCTCCCTTCTGCCCCATCCTCCCTAATCCCTCGTACCTGTACCTGCCTCCTCGTCTTCGCACATGCCCCCACCCCACCCCATCCCCCCTCAAGCTTGTCCCGGACCGAGGCCACGCCCAAGAGGATGATCCCCTGCCAGGGACAGCCCTCCTCTAATCCTCGCCCATTGGTCAGCGATGGATCTGCCTCCAAAATGAGGCGCTGCTCACCGCGGGCAGGCTCCCGCAGACATCGGAGTGTGTCAACACTTCTGCTCTCCCTTTCGTCCCTCCAAAACCGCAAGGCCCTTCTCCTCAACCCACACAGTCAGCCAGCTCACCTGCTTTCAGATCTAACTAAGACTCCGTATGATTACAACTTCGGCACAATATTTTCTCAGCCCTGGCCAAGGGACGAAATCACAAAATCCCCTGGCTGCGGGGCTTAGGTAATAGAGTCCTGGCTAAACAGGTCGCGGCCTTCGGCAACACCTCCCTTAGTCCCTTTCCCGCAGTGACTGCCCCCTTCTCCCGTCTCCTCTCCCCACCTTCCCTCACTCAACTCCTCATCTCAGCTTCACTCCACGCCTTCAGCACTTCTACTCCAACTCTCACCACCACCCCATAGTACACTCCAGCCTATTCCACTACACTACTTCTACTGTACCTCCCATCACCTACCACACCTTATTACAGTCCACTGTGACGACAATAGCGCTACCTGTGTGCAATAGAGGAGAACATTCGTCAAAGCAAGATTTTATATCAATTAGTCGCATCAGTCGAGGCGGTCTTTTTTAGCATTACGTGCATATGCACCGTTATCATCGTCATCGTCGTCGTCATTAGTGGCAAGGTTTTTCATGCCGATAAGTCGCGAAATCGAGATAACCATCACGGGGCCAGCGCTCAACACTGAAATTGTCCATCTCCCTCTGTACTGAAGACTTTAAAGACAGACGGAAACAATCTAGAATTGTGAGGAAATCATCATCATCATCATCATCGTCATCATCATCATCATCGTCATCGTCATCGTAATCAGAGTCATTCTCATAGTAATAATAAAGGCACGCACACACACACACACACACGCGCGCGCGCGCGCACACACACACACGCGCACACACACATACGCGCACACACACACACACACACACACACACGCACACACACGCGCGCGCGCACACACACACACACGCACACACACACACACGCACACACACACACGCACACACACACACGCACACACACACACTCACACACACGCACACACACACGCACACGCACGCAGAGAGAATTAACCCCCAGAAAACCAAATGCAAGTTGTACGAAAGCACCGTTAAAGCACTGCAAAGTCTTAATTTTGCTGAAACAAAAAGCTTTTACAAACTTTTGGAGCAAAAACCAAATCCTAAATTCACCACGGAGGACCGATACAGTTTCAAAAGTTTGTTGTGACGTGATACAGCCATGACGATGTAAGCTGACAAGCAAATGAGTCCATGTCGCGGAACAGCCGTGTTCAGGGATCAAGACCTTTCACACACCAGCCTTTCACAGCTTTGCACGCTCGCATCGTGCCACCCGTGCAGAGCGGTACGACAGAGAACCGCTATGATGCATACGTGCGTGTGTACCGTGTGGCATACAATAAACATTTTCAGTCGTAACCTCAAAACCGCTGCATGCAAACTACACTCTTAGGGAGGGGGGATGAATCTGGTTTGAGTTTGCACACGTGTATATGTTTTAAAAAACGCACAAAACGGTTTACAGATGAGTGGGCAGACAAGCAAACAGGAAGGCAGACAAGCAAACAGGAAGGCAGACCAACAGGAAGGAAGGCAAACAAAGAGGAAGGAAGCTAAACATGAAGGGAGAAAGTTCATCACTTACATTATTTTTCTTGTACAAGATCAAAATCCAATTTTCAACAGTGAAAATCGGATACACATGAGATAACATGCACATACCGTAAGTGTCATCAAGATCAACACTGACATATCTTATGTGGTGGAGAAAGAGAAAACATTTCTTTTTTTTCCATCCCAAACCCCTTCCCCTCCCGCCTCATCGCCCATCATATCGTTGTGGGTTCAGCAGTCATTTTTCCTATAATCCATGACATACCTGGCCCTCTATACTCCAAGCAGTGGCAGCCTTGCTTGGGACAGGCTACACGGGTGTCGATGCACTCTGCTAGATAGTCGGTGGATGTAAGCTTGTATGCATGCATTCACGCAAAGGTGTGTGTATGTGTATGTGTGAGTGTGCAAGCATACATGTGAGCGTAAGCATGCATTTGTGTAAGCGTGCGAACATGGAGTGCGTGCGCTAGCGTGGCAGTGAGTGAGTGAATGTGTGTGTGTGTGTGTGTGTGTGTGTCTGTGTGCGCGCGCACGCGTGTGGTGTGTTGTGTGTGTGTGTGTGTGTGTGTGTTGTGTGTGTGTTGTGTGTGTGTTGTGTGTGTTGTGTGTGAGAGTGTGTTTGTGTGTGTGTTGTGTGTGTGTGAGTGTGTGAGTGTGTGTGTGTGTGTGTGTGTGTGTGTGTGTGTGTGTGCATGTGAGCGCGCACGCGCCATTTTTAATAGGCTACTAAAGAATGGTTATATTCCAAAGTCACTGAAATGTATGTTATCTTTCAACGTGACATTCATCAGTGATAAAGATTACATTTCTTCAGTCATTAAAAAACACAACTATGCATCAGCATCAGAATCCGTTAGCGAGTCTGTGACCTTTCCGTTTGTGAGAAAAAGAGCCTTTGCTTGGGCACCTCATCATGAACGCCGTCTTGCAATGTGATTTTGACGTTCAGCCTTTTAGAGTGAAATGTTTCATATGATCTTTTGAAAGACGTCTGCTAAAAAAAATAATAAAGTATTTTAAAATAACTATGCATGAAGTAATGAGTTGCAGGTAGGCTATGGTAAAGGACTCCACTGTTCGTTGAATGCGTTTGCTGCATCGAGACTTCACGCCTCAACACAAACACAGAGAGAGAGAGAGAGAGAGAGAGAGAGAGAGAGAGAGAGAGAGAGAGAGAGAGAGAGAGAGAGAGAGAGAGAGAGTGTGATATATCTAAAACAGAAATACATTTTCCCATGCATACAGAATGATAACACGGACCCCTTTACATATCTTCAGTCAGCATGTGATGTAACCACTGTAAGAAATGTGGCGATGTAGTGATACCATGCATTCAGACGAAGAGCAGAAGCTGTCGCTATCTTTCTTGATTGCAGGAATGATTTTGATCCTTGCTAGTGTTTACCAGATGTTCTTATCAATCATTGTTACTTGTCCGTTATTACTTTGTTTTAGGAAAGTGATGTATTTGAAAGATTGTATACCCTGTGATATATATATATATATATATATATATATATATATATATATATATATATATATATATATATATATATATATATATATATATATCTAAACTGCTAGAGGCAGAAAATTTGTCGTCTTTATTTAGTAGAGGACTGAACAGAGCAATTCATGTTGACATGAATTCAAGTCGTCGGTTACGATGGTTACGAGTTCCTTTTATTGTTCTCTCCGTGATGATCTAGAAACAAAGTTCACACGCTTCGATCAACACTCATCTACGCGGGCAATCAATACCTTTCAACATTTAGATTATTTTTGGGTGGGGTTGGGGGTGGGGGGTGGGGGTCGTTTTCTTAAAGATTTCAACATTTGAATAAGAGACGCCTTCTTGCTCAGAAGAGAAATGGTTGTAAAGTGACCTGACTTTTTAAAAGCCCTGCACGCGTCTGCTCTGTTGCAGCGCATGCACTCACATTCACACACGCTCTCTCTTTCTCTCTCTCTCTTTCTCTCTCTCTCTCTCTCTCTCTCACACACACACATTCACACACGCTCTCTCTCTCTCACACATTCACACATGTTCTCTCTCTCTCTCTCTCTCTCTCTCTCTCTCTCTCTCTCTCACACACACACACACACATACTCACACATACACACAACACACACACACACACACTCACACACATACACAACACATACACACAACACATACACACAACACATACACACAACACACACGCACACATACACACACGCGCGCACATACACACACGCGCGCACACACGCACACGCGCGCACACACACGCACACACATGCACATCTACACACACACACACACACGCAAAGGCAGTCATGGAAGAGGTCCATGCCGTCTTCTTAATCAGCGGGACCAACACCCACAAGCCGGCAGTGTTGGGGGGCCGTCAGTCTCAGGCCGAATTGCGCCCTTAGTGCTGAAGCAGCAGCTTTGAGGCCCAGAAGTCTTAAAAATGAAATGACCGAGTGTTTCTCCCTGTGTGGACACACGCACTGCCAAGGATGAAGGCTTTCCAAGACTACCAGAAGACTGTCTACTGGGGGGGGGGGGGAGAATATGAAGGGGTAGAGTTTGAAGGAGTAGAGTGTTTGGGGGTGGGTGGGGGAGGGTGGGTATCGGGGGCTGCTGAAGGCGGGTCGGGGGTCAGGCGGGTTTTTTGGGTCGTGCCACTGACAGATTAATGCGCTATGATGTATTGGCTGGGGCCGCCATCAAAACGGTGACATTTTTTCATTAGGCAGAGGCCCGGAACGCGACCCTCCTTCCTGGCAGACAAAAAGTTAATTAGTAGATGGAAGGAGAGAGGAAAGAAGGGATGGCAGGAGAAATAAAGGACAGAAGAGTCGAGAGATGGAAGAAGTAAGGGAAAGAATACAGGAATGGGAAAAGGCTGGTATAAAGAGAGGGAGAGGAGGATTAGGGAAGATAAAGAAAACGAGAGAGAGAGAGAGAGAGAGAGAGAGAGAGAGAGAGAGAGAGAGAGAGAGAGAAAGACAGAGAGAGAGATGGACAGAAACAAAGAGGAGAAAAGAAGAAATGATTAAAAGGGATAAAATGCAAGGCATGGAGGAAGAAAAAAGAGGACAAATATGGCAAGAAAAGGCAAACTTTATTCGGGAACTTCTAGAAGGGTGCAACAGCTCCAGGGTAACATACGCCAAGCCTCTCGATGCCCCCTTCCATCAGCTGCAACCCCTAGCTGCTGGACGTCCAGGGCGGCCCCAGTAGCTCAGCCAGGGGCCTGCTCCAGTAGCTCAGCCAGGGGCGGCCCCAGTAGCCCAGCCAGGGGCGGCCCCAGTAGCTCAGCCAGGGGCGGCCCCAGTAGCTCAGCCAGGGCCTGCTCCAGTAGCTCAGCCAGGGGCGGCCCCAGTAGCTCAGCCAGGGGCGGCCCCAGTAGCTCAGCCAGGGGCGGCCCCAGTAGCTCAGCCAGGGCCGGCCCCAGTAGCTCAGCCAGGGGCGGCCCCTAGCAGCCACACAGGCGTCCCAGGGGCATGGGAACAGGGTCAGTCTCCTGCGACCATTACTGCCGTTGCATTATCGCTTATGCTCCATTTAGGACTACTGTTCCTACTGTCAATGTTCCCTCTGGGAATGCTCCTATAGTTACTGCTTCCGCTTGGAATGCTCCTACAGCCAATGCTCCCTCTTGGAATGCTCCTACAGCCATTGCTCCCTCTTGGAATGCTGCTCCTACAAGAAATGCTCCCTCAAGGACTGCTGTTCCCACAGTCAATGGTTCCTCAGAGATTGTTGTTCCACACTCTGCTCCCACAGAGATTGTTGTTCCCACACTCAGTGCTCCCTCAGAGACTGCTGGCTCCTGAAGTTACTGCTTCCTCTTAGAACTCTGCTCTTACAGCCAATGCTCCCTCAGGCAATTCTGTTCCTACAGCCACTGTTTCCTATGGAAATGCCGCTCCAATGACCACTGCTCCTTCAGGCAATTCTGTTCCTACAGCCACCGTTTCCTATGGAAATGCCGCTCCAACGACCACTGCTCCTTCAGGCAATTCTGTTCCTACAGCCACCGTTTCCTATGGAAATGCCGCTCCAACGACCACTGCTCCCTCAGGCAATTCTGTTCCTACAGCCACCGTTTCCTATGGAAATGCCGCTCCAACGACCACTGCTCCCTCAGGCAATTCTGTTCCTACAGCCACCGTTTCCTATGGAAATGCCGCTCCAACGACCACTGCTCCCTCAGGCAATTCTGTTCCTACAGCCACTGTTTCCTATGGAAATGCCGCTCCAACGACCACTGCTCCCTCAGGCAATTCTGTTCCTACAGCCACTGTTTCCTATGGAAATGCCGCTCCAACGACCACTGCTCCCTCAGGCAATTCTGTTCCTACAGCCACTGTTTCCTATGGAAATGCCGCTCCAACGACCACTGCTCCCTCAGGCAATTCTGTTCCTACAACCACTGTTTCCTATGGAAATGCCGCTCCAACGACCACTGCTCCTTCAGGAGCTGCGCCTGCCTTTGCTCCTAGAAGTGCCACTTCCGGTTCTGCAGCCTCTGCTCCTACAACTGCAGCTGCTCGAACTGGTACAAATAGAAATACACATGGTACTGCTTGCACTCCTCCACTTAGTGGTAGATCTGCTCCTGCACACGCTCCTTATTCGGCTAACGCCCTACACTGCCCCTGTTCCTTGAACTTGCCCTGTAGTCTGTGGCGCCCAGCCTGCCCATGGCTGAAGGCTGCCCATGTTAGGACATCGGCTACTACCGTGAAGAGAGCTGCTTCCAGTTAGCTACTTACTGCCTGCTGCTACTGCCACTCCTATTCACAACAGAACTACTACCACTGCTTCCACTACTTCTTTCATTATTACTGCTGCTACTCATGCTGCCGGAGTTTCTGTCAGTCACTGCTCACCCAGCTGCCGCTTTGGCTCATGCCTGTGTTGCTTTTAGCTGTTGCTGCTGCCACTACGGTCGCTACTGCAGCAATAGTTGCTTCTGCTGCTGCTTCTGGAGCAATAAGAAAGTTGCTAGCCGAGTTGCAGACCATCACTGATCACAGTGCAACGGTCGTCGTTGACGTGCCTGCTGCTTCTACTATCACATCAAAGTTGCCCCCTCAAACATCAAAGGTGAAAAAGCTGCTGATGCCGCAGTTCTTTGCGTGTCTACTGCAATATCACAGTAGCTGTCTCTGTCACCGCTGAAGACAGTGCTGCAGTGGCTACTCCTGCTTCTGCTTCTACACTGAAGTTGCTGATAATATTTATCCGACCTCCACTTCCACACCAAGGTTGTCGTCTACATTGCTGATGTTAATGCTACTTCCACACCAAAGTTACTGCCTGCTATCACAGTTGACAGTGCTACACTTGTTGCTACTGCTTCTGTACTTCCACACTAAACTTGCTGCCTGTGTTGCTGCTACCGCCTCTTCCGCGCCAAAGTTACTGCCTGCTATCACAGCTGACAGTGCTACACTTGCTGCTACTGCTTCTGTACGTCCACACTAAACTTGCTGCCTGTGTTGCTGCTACCGCCTCTTCCGCGCCAAAGTTGTTGCCTGCTATCACAGCTGACAGTGCTACACTTGCTGCTACTGCTTCTGTACGTCCACACTAAACTTGCTGCCTGTGTTGCTGCTACCGCCTCTTCCGCGCCAAAGTTACTGCCTGCTATCACAGCTGACAGTGACAGTGCTACACTTGCTGCTACTGCTTCTATACTTCCACGCTGAAGCAGTTGCCTGCGTCGCTGAAGACAGTGCTACACTTGCTGCTACTGCTTCTATACTTCCACGCTGAAGCTGTTGCCTGCGTCGCTGAAGACAGGGCTACACTTGCTGCTACTGCTTCTATACTTCCACGCTGAAGCAGTTGCCTGCGTCGCTGAAGACAGGGCTACACTTGCTGCTACTGCTTCTATACTTCCACGCTGAAGCTGTTGCCTGCGTCGCTGAAGACAGGGCTACACTTGCTGCTACTGCTTCTATACTTCCACGCTGAAGCAGTTGCCTGCGTCGCTGAAGACAGGGCTACACTTGCTGCTACTGCTTCTATACTTCCACGCTGAAGCTGTTGCCTGCGTCGCTGAAGACAGGGCTACACTTGCTGCTACTGCTTCTATACTTCCACGCTGAAGCTGTTGCCTGCGTCGCTGAAGACAGTGCTACACTTGCTGCTACTGCTTCTATACTTCCACGCTGAAGCTGTTGCCTGTGTGGCTGAAGACAGTGCTACACTTGCTGCTGCAGCGGGGACAGCAGGGGACGGCGCCCCAGGAGGGGCAGGGCGGGGCCGAGCCGCGTTTTCTCTCTCATCCTGCAGAGAGCAATCCAATCGGGCGGTGCTGGGGCCGGGCAGGCCGGGGAAAAAGACCCCCACAATGCGGTTATTAATGTCACATAACCATGTTAATCTTCAATGGCCCATATTTATGCAAATGTCGGCGAGGAAGTATTCGTTTATGCAGAGTGCGGCAAGAAAATCGATAATAATTCGAGGCGTGATATTCCTTCCAGGATCCCATCAGGGCCAATGAGCTTACTTGTTCTTGAAGGCGGCTGGAGGGTGGGGGTGAGGTGGGGGCGAGGTGGGGTGGGGTGGGTCTCTGCAAGGGAGGAGGAGGTTAGGGCGGATTACACAAGGAGAGTCTCCAGGCAGAGTCCTAGGGGAGCTCTCCTCAGGAGCGGGACGCGGTCTCCTAGCGACCCCTTCCCCTTCCATACCTCCTCCCCGTTCCCCTATTCCCCGTCCAGCTTGCCCCCCTCCCCCTCCCCCCCCCCCTCCAGTCTGTACCCCCTCCCCCTCCAGTCTGTACCCCTCTATTCGGGTCACAGCTTGCACTCCCCATGCCTGCCCCTCGCGTCCATCTCCATAAAAAATTCCATCCCACCCTGGTCCGAGCCGCCATTTTACTTTGACAGCCGCATTCCGCTGCCCAGGTCTCTGTCCCCTCGCCTGGCTCCATGGCACCAGAAGTGACTCAAGTCACTCGGTCTAGAAGTCAACAGTGCCTTGAAGTCGCTCCTGATTTGAAGTCACAGTGCCATAAAGGTCAATACTGACCTCAAGTTGCAGATGCCTTGAAATCAATGTTGACCTAACATCACTGTTGGCTTGCAGTTGCTGATGCCTTGAAGTCACGTTTGATCCAAGGTCCCCAAAGCCCTGACGTCATTACTGACCTTGTCATTATTGGCTTGCAGTTGCTGATGCCTTGAAGTCACTTTTGATCCAAGGTCCCCAAAGCTCTGACGTCATTACTGACCTTGTCATTATTGGCTTGAAGTTGCTGATGCCTTGAAGTCACTTTTGATCCAAGGTCCCCAAAGCCCTGACGTCATTACTGACCTTGTCATTATTGGCTTGAAGTTACTGATGCCTTGAAGTTAATATTGACTTCAAGTTGCAGGTGCCTTTAAGTCAATGCTAACTTTAAGTCATTGATGCCTTGAAGTCAATATTGCAATGCTAAGTCATTGATGCCTTAGAGTCAATGTTAACCTTAAGTCACTGATGCCTTGAACTCCATGTTAACCTGAAGTCACAGATGCCTAAAAGTCAATGCTAACCTTAAGTCACTGATGCCTTAAAGTCAATACAGCAATGCTAAGTCACTGATGCCTTAAAGTCAATGCTAACTTAAGTCACGGATGCCTTGAACTCCATGTTAACCTGAAGTCACTGATGCCTCAAAGTCAATGCTAACTTTAAGCCATTGATGCCTTGAAATCAATATTGCAATGCTAAGTCATTGATGCCTTAGAGTCAATGCTAACTTAAGTCAATAATGCCTTGAACTCCATGTTAACCTGAAGTCACTGATGCCTTGAAGTCAATGTTGATCTCATGTCGCTGATGCCTTGAAGCCAATGTTGAACTTATATCACTGATGCTTTCAAGTCGGTGCTGACCTTAAATCAATGATACCTTGAAGTCAATCCTGACCTCAAGTTGTTGATGCCTTGAAGTAAATGTTGACCTTAAACCACTGAGGCCTCTTAGTCAGTGCTGACCTTAAGTCACTGATGCCTTGAAGTCTCTGTTGATTTCAAGTCACCAATGATATAAAGTTAATCATTTCATTCCTAATCTGAGACCAATGTTTCTTGAAACAGGTTAATCCATAAAAACCAATGAAGTCATTGCTAACTTGAAGTCAGAGCTGACACAAAGCTGTAAAAAGGTGGAATCCAATAAAGCAACATAGGATCCAGAGTCACTACTGCAGTAACACTCCATGCAAAAGCCAGTCCCAGAGTTCAAGTAATCAAAGAGATTGCATATCAGACATCTTCTTTAGCAAAAAAAAATATACATATATATAGCTTACCAGCTCTTTCCTCCCAGGCCGGTTTTAACCGCTGCCGACTGCCTGCTTGCAGCACTTCTGACATTCATGGACCTTGGAAGGGATCAAGTTGAGATTCCTGACAATAAAAAAGATAAGCACTTTATGCAACAATGCAAAGTAGAGCTGTTAATTAAAAGAGAGGAAACTCCCCAACACATTTACAGAATACAAGCAAGTCATTGCTGTAAGGTGCCAGGGGTGATGATGGTGGTGGTGGTGGTGGTGGTGGCGGTGGTGATGGCGGTGGTGATGGTGGTGGTGGTGGTGATGGCGGTGGTGATGGTGGTGGTGATGGTGGTAGTGATGGTGGTGGTGATGGTGATGGCAGTGTTGACAATGGTAGTAGTGATGGTGACAGTGTTGACAATGGTAGTAGTAATGGTGACAGTGTTGACAATGGTAGTAGTGATGGTGACAGTGTCAGTAGTGATGGTGACAATGGTAGTAGTGATGTTGACAATGGTAGTAGTGATGGTGACAATGGTAGTAGTGATGGTGACAATGGTAGTAGTGATGGTGACAGTGTTGACAATGGTAGTAGTGATGGTGACAATGGTAGTAGTGATGGTGACAGTGTTGACAATGGTAGTAGTGATGGTGACAGTGTTGACAATGGTAGTAGTGATGGTGACAGTGTCAGTAGTGATGGTGACAATGGTAGTAGTGATGGTGACAGTGTTGACAATGGTAGTAGTGATGGTGACAATGGTAGTAGTGATGGTGACAATGGTAGTAGTGATGGTGACAATGGTAGTAGTGATGGTGACAGTGTCAGTAGTGATGGTGACAGTGTTGACAATGGTAGTAGTGATGGTGACAATGGTAGTAGTGATGGTGACAGTGTCAGTAGTGATGGTGACAGTGTTGACAATGGTAGTAGTGATGGTGAGTGTCAGTAGTGATGGTGACAATGGTAGTAGTGATGGTGACAGTGTCAGTAGTGATGGTGACAGTGTCAGTAGTGATGGTGACAATGGTAGTAGTGATGGTGACAGTGTTGACAATGGTAATAGTGATGGTGACAGTGTTGACAATGGTAGTAGTGATGGTGACAGTGTTGACAATGGTAGTAGTGATGGTGACAATGGTAGTAGTGATGGTGACAGTGTTGACAATGGTAGTAGTGATGGTGACAATGGTAGTAGTGATGGTGACAGTGTTGACAATGGTAGTAGTGATGGTGACAGTGTTGACAATGGTAGTAGTGATGGTGACAATGGTAGTAGTGATGGTGACAGTGTCAGTAGTGATGGTGACAGTGTCAGTAGTGATGGTGACAATGGTAGTAGTGATGGTGACAGTGTTGACAATGGTAGTAGTGATGGTGACAATGGTAGTAGTGATGGTGACAATGGTAGTAGTGATGGTGACAGTGTTGACAATGGTAGTAGTGATGGTGACAATGGTAGTAGTGATGGTGACAGTGTTGACAATGGTAGTAGTGATGGTGAGTGTCAGTAGTGATGGTGACAATGGTAGTAGTGATGGTGACAGTGTCAGTAGTGATGGTGACAGTGTCAGTAGTGATGGTGACAATGGTAGTAGTGATGGTGACAGTGTTGACAATGGTAGTAGTGATGGTGACAATGGTAGTAGTGATGGTGACAGTGTCAGTAGTGATGGTGACAGTGTTGACAATGGTAGTAGTGATGGTGACAGTGTCAGTAGTGATGGTGACAATGGTAGTAGTGATGGTGACAGTGTCAGTAGTGATGGTGACAATGGTAGTAGTGATGGTGATAGTGTCAGTAGTGATGGTGACAGTGTCAGTAGTGATGGTGACAGTGTCAGTAGTGATGGTGACAGTGTCAGTAGTGATGGTGACAGTGTCAGTAGTGATGGTGACAATGGTAGTAGTGATGGTGACAGTGTCAGTAGTGATGGTGACAGTGTCAGTAGTGATGTTGATGACAGTTGCTGCTGCTGTTATTGTTGTGTGGCTGCTGTTGCTACTCCTGAACCATTGTGTAATGTTCTCATCTAGTTCAGGGCTGCCAGTGTTTTGTGAGTTTTAAATGTTTCTTGTTTGGGGAGAGGTTTTTTTGTACTTTTTTTTTTCTTTTCTCCTCTGTGTGTGTGTGCGTGTGCGTGCGCGTTTGTGTGTATATATGTGTGTGTGAGTGTGCGTGCATGTGTGTGTATGTGTTTGTGTGTGTATGTTTGTGTGTGTGTGTGTGTGTGTGCATGTGTGTGTGTATATACATGTGTCTGTGTGTGTGTGTGTGTGCGCGTGTATGTGTGTGTGTGTATGTGTGTGTGTGTGCATGTGTGTATGTGTGTGTATGTTTGTGTTTGTGCAAGCAAGACGAAGGAAATGATTTTTGATTTTCAAAAGAAGAAAGAGACTGTCCATCCTGTAGTCATCAAGGGGGAATCTATTGAGATTGTTAGTGAGAACAAGTATTTAGGGGTAGTTTTAGATAACAAGCTCAGCTGGTTCAATCATGTTGATGCTGTTTTCAAAAAGACACAGTCAAGATTGTTTTTCCTTCGCAAACTAAGATCATTCAATGTCTGTAACAAGATGCTGAACATGTTCTATCAGAGTATGGTGTGCAGTGTGTTGGTGTTTGCATCGGTGTGTTGGGGAGGGAATGCCACTGCAAAGGATACTGGCAGGCTGAACAGGCTCATTAAGAAAGTGAGCTCTTTTGTGGGCAGAGCCTTGACACTTTGGAAACCCTTGTTGAGAGAAGACTTGCCAGGAAGTCAAGAGCTATTCTGCTGGATTCAGGGCATCCCCTCCACGGCGCACTGATGGATCTCCGCATCACACGGAATGGAAGATTTATCATGCCACCGTGCCGAATTGAGCGTTTTATCGGCATTCTTTCATTCCTTCAGCTGTCAGATATTTTAACAGCAACCGAGCCATTGTTCTGGCCACAGACTATCAGTGATGCTTTTTTAACATAATTTCTTTACGTTAAATTTAAGGTCATAGTGGATTTATTTTTGGTCATTTTGGCACTGTGTGTGTTAGTGTTGACACTAGCATGTATAACTATCTAGCTTAGTATGTATGTATGTATGTATTCTGCCTCCAGGATCACATGTCAATGCCCACTAACTATTTTAAGTGTTTTTTTCCATCAAGGTAATCATAATTTTCTAACTGTCTGTAAAGTCAATGCAATAGGCTCCTAATGTGCCAAATCTTGTTTGCAACTTCCCCAGCTTGTGTTACTTGATGAGTAAGTTTGTATGAATTAATGCTGCTTCCAGGATCACATGTCAATGCCCACTAACTATTCTAAGTGTTTTTACCATCAAGGTAATCATACTTTTCTAACTGTCTGTAAAGTCAATGTAAAAAACTGATGGTAAACACTGTACAGGTGACTAACAGGCCTACAAATGTAAACTTATATTTGAAAAAATAATATATTGTGATAAAGGTCTTGCAAATGACAAAGGCATATCATATGTTGTAGCCAAACAGAGATATGTGTTAAGCCCATATGATCAGCCGCTACTACTCTTTATTCCAAATTAGGTCTATGCTCTCTACAGATACTCAATGGCTGAGAGTTTATGCATTAATTTGTTCATGTGTGCAGATGTTGTACAATTTTCATGAATAAAGTCTTTTTGATATGTAATGTAATGCAATGTAATGTAATGTAATGTATGCATGTCTGTATGTATGTATGTATGTATGTATGTATGTATGTATATATGTATGTATGCATGTATTTTTTTTATTTTTTTT
>JAWQFJ010024332.1:0-15000 GCA_034096865.1 Theodoxus fluviatilis | reverse complement strand
GAATGCACGGGAAAAGAAAGTGGACTGCATCTCAGTCAGAAACGCAGAAAGAGAAACTCTCTATCCAAGGTCTTGTCAATGAAAGGAAAGTCAAAATGCTGTAACGATCGTACTCGAACTGACACTGTCATTCACGAAAATTTTCACCACTTCATTCGTATGATTTTTGCAGTTGGCGAGTAATGTCATACGGAAATAAAAGAATGTCAATTTACTGAGATTCTCTCTCTCTCTCTGTCTGTCTGTCTGTCTGTCTGTCTGTCTGTCTGTCTGTCTGTCTGTCTGTCTGTCTGTCTGTCTGTCTGTCTGTCTGTCTGTCTGTCTGTCTGTCTGTCTGTCTGTCTGTCTGTCTGTCTGTCTGTCTGTCTGTCTGTCTGTCTGTCTGTCTGTCTGTCTGTCTGTCTGTCTCTCTCTCTCACTCTCTCTCTCTCTATCTCTCGTTCGTTCTGTCTGTCTGTCTGTCTCTCTCTCTCTCTCTCTCTCTCTCTCTCTCTCTCTCTCTCTCTCTCTCTCTCTCGCTCGCTCGCTCGCTTGCTCGCTCGATTGCTCACTCGCTTTTCTTCCCAGATGTTGATCTTTGACTGGGTCCACTACGGCTATATATCAATAACTGCATTCTCAACTGTGCAACATGACTAACTTACAGCGCTATCAATAATATAGATCGTAGGTATTTATCAAGGGAGTAGAGCATTATTAGACATCCTCAAAAGTATTTTGTGTCCTTTATGTAGACTTTTAATTACACTTTAATATCAACATATAATTATTCTTAAGTGATGTGCATATTATAATATCATAAGATAACATCAGAGCGATAACCACTTACCCGATTGTAGTATCTAGGATGCCGGCAGTAAATTTCCATTTGTGAACTTTTATTTGTGTAGATATTTGTACTCACTTTCCACCTCGGAATTTTTGTATTCAACACAGTAGATCATTTCGTACTTGACATTCCCCATGTAATTCACTTTTGATGTGATCATGATTTCTTTGTGTCTCTGCTTTTTTTCCTTCCTCTACGTTTTTATACAAACTTATTAAACTGTTTTCGAAAATCGTGTGTGTTGTTGTTACAATTGGCAGACTGAAAAGGGAAATACACTATGCCGATTTGTCAGGCCACACTGTGTCAAAGCAAGAAGTACATGTCTAGGAAAACTGATCAGATGAGAAGTTCATATATTTATTTGATACAGGATCAAAGGTACCGTGGTACTTTTCTATTTGGTGCACACTCAGAGGGGTAGGAGCAACCTAAATGTTCATCAAATATAGTCAGAGCTATCCCCAGGACGGGAGAAATCTGGGTTCATAAACATGATGACAGATTCACTTAGACGATCCTGCAACCCTCGCTGTCCTTGCAGCCCCATGAGCTTTTAAGGTGCACTTTTGAAATCTCACCAGAACTGCCTGTAGGAAGTGCATGCACTCTGTGTGGTGCACTGACTGGAAGCATGTGTCATGCAGTTACAGCTTTCATTAGAGGAGGAGGGTGGAACGGACGCAGGAATATAAGAGATAAATGAGAAGACAGGAAGAGGAGGAATAGCAGCAGCAGCAGCAGGAGGAGGACGAGGAAGAGAAGGAGGAGGATTGAGCGAGGAGGGTGGAGGAAGGAGGATGAAGGGTGGAGGAAGGAGAGAGGAGGGAGTAGGGAGGAGAGAGGATGAAGGAGAGAGGAAGGGGGAGGAGAAGGAGGAAGAGGAGGAGGGGAAAGAGGTGAGAGGAGGAGGAAAGAAGATAGAAGAAAGCACAAAGAATAGGGAAGCAAGAAATGAAGGGGAGAATGAGGAGAAGGTCGACGACAACGACAGAAAAACCCCAATGACGATGAGATAGAGAAGATCTGGAAAAGTGTGAGTTCCGCAATTCCAATGGAGTTAGACTGAGGCTGACGAATTTGGTTGTCATTCTCTGTGGGGGTCAATGCGAATTAAACGATCAAAATCGCACCGCTCTCCTCGGACGAGTCCACTATAGTGTGGCCCATCAATGGAAGGAATTTCGTAGAAGGGCTTGTTGTTCGAGCATTTATGAACATTTCTCTCTATTCACAGTTCACTGGCAAAACGCGTTGCATGCTGGGGCGGTGTTTTGCAGACGACACTTTCTCAAACGAAAACGAGGCGTTATGAGCTTCGTCAGTTGTCGTCTGCGCTCGCTCTGTGCTAAGATGTGCATTGAACGAGGCAAATGTTTGTATCACCCCGTACTTGAAGGGAAGTCGTGTGGAAGCGTATAAAATGGATGAAAAATATGAAATAAAGGACGGGGAACGTCCAGGAGAGCATTTCGTCGTCGAGGGTGGCACTGACAGTATTGGACATACGTCTAAAGGTACGGTAGTTTAAGATTTTTCCGTATTTTGCAAGAGCATCTCAAAACGCCTGTAGCTTCCGCATTTCCTGCCACCTTTGAAAGTATCACTGAAAGGTAGAATTAAGTGCAGTATATTAAAAAGGTTTTCTCTGTCAAAAAATATATAATCTGATTACGAAAAGCTCATCGATTCTCGACCGTGAGAGATCGGTCAATATTTGAGATGTGACTACAAACGTCAACAGCGAATGAAAACTTCGAGAACTAGTAGTACTAGAAGCATTAATTTGTGCTTCATGCCGACTGGAAAATCTACATTCCCACTGTGATCACACAAAATGTTCGGTACGGTTTCGGTCACATGTCCTCTTCTGTTGTGCAGTGAGCAATCAGTCACACAGAAATGTACCAAAGACGAATGATCATTGAGTTCACCTGTAGCTTATAATGAATCGTGTCTGTGATATGTCTCTACGACCAGGAAGAGAACTGCCAATTAGATTGTGCTAGACTGCTTGCTATTAGTATTTGTAGAGTGGGAGAGCTGATCGTTTATCAACCTTTCCGTGCACCGTAAAGTCTTTGATTGCATTAATCATTAATGCACAAGGAAATGAGTCGGCGACTAGAGATAGAAAATGATGGAGACAAAGTTTTAAATCGCTTGAGAAACGTTCGGTGCAGACAGAGTTTTACGACGAAAAGATTGCGGCAGATGCGGTGTTTATTGCAGCATTGGTCCTGGAGTTGTACCCTTGAGCTAGGCCTCTCCCACCGAGGAGTAGCCTATAACAGGGTACTGGGCGCTGCGCAGTGGCAACCGTGGTTCACAGATCCCAAAATGTTCATATACTTGAGCACAATAAAACTTATTTAATCATCATCATCGTCGTCGTAGTCATCATCATCATCATCATCATCATCATCATCATCATCATCATCATCATCATCATCATCATCATCATCATCATCATCATCATCATCATCATCATCATCATCATCATCATCATCATCATCATCATCATCATCATCATCATCATCATCATCATCATTCACCGGAGAAGAATTTGCTCGGTGTTAACTTTCCTTGGTCAAAGGGGGAGAACTCTTGTCATCTTAAATGTTTCTTCATCCACCCGCCAGGCAATGGAGAGCCGTAGGAAACACTTCTACTGCCGAAGGTGACACAATGGCGCAAGCGAGAGCCATGGAGGAATTCCATTCTCAACTGACCAGAAGTAGGTGTCTCCTGTTGACCAGAAACTGGACCAGTGTGTGTCGGGTACTCGCGGGGTGGAGACATTGTGTGCCTATGGGGTTCTGTAAACTATAGGCCTATGTCGATTGTGTCTTATCAACTTCCCCCGCGAGTTGAAATGCACATGCGTTAGCGCGTACTGTCGAATGGAACTGAAGCACGCAAGCACACATAATACGCAGGCGTGCAAGCGCAAATACATACTCGCACAGATCCGACCGTACACACACACTCACTCATACCCGTACATAGGGCCCTATGAATACATGCATCACGAACATTCGACTCGCGCACACATGCAGGCTCGAACACATAAAAGCGTGCAACCGAACACGTACGTACACACTCGTTAATAGGTGCTCACGCACTGCAACGCCGTCGGATGGCCGTGCCGCGTCTGAAGAGCTAGAGCGTGTGTAAAATGTGGGTGTCTGTGGAGATGCAGCCTGCAGCACAACCTATGCTGCGTGCCAGTTAGAACCGCATTGTTCAAGCTTTATGACCAGGGTGTATCAGAGAGCAGCAGAAGGGGCTGTAGTCGCATTAAGTAGACCTGTTGTAAGTGGTGAAGAGAGAGACGAAAGTGATGTGGTGGGAATAGAGTGTGAGTTAGATTTACAGCCTATAAGCCACTGTAGGCTGTGTAAGGCCATCAATCACGAAAATCAATAGAGCTGGTTGTCAAGTCACGATTTCTCTCATCATTCGAATCTGGTAGGGAGACTCCATCGGTAGGTCTATTGTGACCCCCAAATCACAGGAGGAAAGGAATGGAGGAAAACATTGAGAGGGTAGGATGGACATCAACAATTTAAATAGATTATTTTTGCGGGCGTTGGCGTGGCTACATCCTCTGCGACGATCTTCCACAAGAAGGTCAGCCATATAATTCCTCGGATTCCTCTCGTCAATGAGCCAATCTGGTCCTGTGTCCACATTCCATCTGTCAGAGTAACCGTTACAAAGGCAGAAGCAATGAAATGATTGAATTGTCTCTATTTTCTACCTTTAACTCTATTATTCGCTATTTGACTGGTTGCACGTTAAACACAGTATTCTCGCCGTATCTCGCTTTGTGATGAGTTACTGAACTCTTCTTCAGTGAAGCCGTGTTATAATTGGGCGTGATACCTCATGTAGAAGAAGGTCGAAGTGGTCGCACACGATCTTGTATTTGGGTACTGTTACACACAAATGCTCTGCAATTGACTGGGATGAAATCTACTACCCGCATAGTAACTACCGGCACCACTGAGTTACATGAGGGGACTAATAGTATCATGTAGCTACAAGGCCAGATTTCGGCCAAATAGCGCTTTCGAGTAATATATTGATTTCAATCATGTAGTAATTTAAAAGAATTTTTAATATGTATTCTACGCACAGCTTTGAAAAATTGATACAGTGTTCCTCTGTCTTAATCGCCATGTCTTGAAATACCCAGAGCGTTGCATGTATGCATTGTTTAGCACGGAATTGTCCAATTGCAGGACGAAGCAGGCAGAATAACTTCAGAATTTATGGAAACGTGAGCAAAAAGCTTTGTCGCATTGCTAGGCAGCATTCTGTGGATCCATAGAATGCGCAAGTAACACCTCCACCCCCCGCCCACCTCCACCCCCTTCCCCCAATCCTGTTCATGGACTGTTAAAAATCAATATGTAATTCCGGCCAATCTAGCGCAGTTGAGATCACATTAACTTTGGGGATGTAACAGACAACATGGAAAAGTATAATAAAGTCAGTGACACGTGGATTTTTCCCTCGTGTCCCAGGCATCGCAGCACAGAAGTGAAATGCAGAGGGCGAGCAAGCGGGTGTCATTTGCTACTGTTGCTGCCTTTGTTTTGGGATCCGCTTGTGTAGAGTCTGCTGTCATTCTTCAATGGAGGGTGGGGTATGAGTGAGACTTTGGCGCTGGGAGGTGACGACTGATGAGCATGGCCGGTCATATGGCTGGGGGGATAGGGGTGGGGTGGGGTGGGTGTGCCTGGGTCTCGAAATCACCTGACTGAATTCGCCTGTGAAGCATCGATTTTAATCAATGTTGTTTACATCCTAGACCTTATCACCGATCTTTCTACATTACTGTATGTTGATAACCTCTACTGCTGTGGCTGCCTTAACAGATTTGCACTCTCCACGTGCTCTTTAGTTACCCAAGCCTTCCCTTATTTCTTGACACGGTTAGGAAAGCGTGTTGACGCTTGTTAGTTCAAACACTTCTTTTCGCGCGTAGCCTGGTCCAATAAGATTGTAAATCGGCGTCGTAGCGGGTGGGCGCTGCACCCGACACAACCGCTTCTCAAGTCGCAACTTCATTCACTCAGTTTCAACCCTGTGCGCAGGAAAGGAATACCCGGATTGCAATCCACGCCAAGCGTGAGTACAGAACACTTAACCTTCCCTCAACTTAAACTTCCCTCATCTTAAAATTCCCTCAACTATTGACCCTTTCGTCTGCTGTACGAGAAAGGATGACTGAAGCACGCGGAATTTCGATTATTTCAATGGCTAGGTTGTCAGTTATGCGTGCCATATGTCTACTGAACGAAACGACTTGAGAGCGCTTTAGTAATGACACAGCACTGAGTTCTATGATTTTGTGACAGCAGACCAAAAAGTTTCCCTGCAACTTGGCGCCTAAAGTAGGTCGCAATCATTTAAACTAAAGACCGCAGCAGTGGGTTGGGCCCATGCCTAAGGTTAAAAAAGGATTTCTATACAGCGACTGAATATATCATGTGTGGGTTTCAAATCGCTTAACACTTTACCCCCTGATCACTGGGCATCTTGATCAATTCTTCATTATCACCTGACAACAAACGGCAACAAATATTTAAGACGCACACATTCAGGGACCAGCACCAACTCCACTTCCTGGGAAGGATTCCAATCCGATGCCGGCTCATGGCATTTTACAAGCATTTATCGTACCACAGTATAACAAAACTGCCCTTCACTCTCAGGTACCCGGTTTTACTCCTGGGTGGGGAGAAGCAATGTGAGTAAATCATCTTGCTCAAGGATGCAACCCCGAGAACCACTCAGCTTCGATCGCCGCACCCACTAGCCACAAGCGACTACAGGTCAAGCGCGCTGACCACTCGACCTCCATGCCTCACAGAGGGTAGAAACTTTACCTGTCCTTACCCTGCAGTGTCCGGCTCTGCATTATGAACGTTTTTGAAGACTATTCAACCCCAAGGATTTTGTCCGATTCAAAGTCTTGCTCAATACGACGAAACCCCTCGAAATATGTCGGATGAAAGAATTCACCATTGCTAGTGAAACATTGGTGAGGGAGAACTTTTCTGTACATCAACTTTGCACAAGTGAGCTGTCAATATTTGATATCTTAAAACAGGTCAGGCTTTCTGTTGTGGACTCATCTGTTGAAGTCGTGTGACTATAGGCTGTAGCATCTTTTTCCTGTGTTGTTGATGTGTGCGTGGCTATTGTGAGTAATTTGTTTTGGGGGAAAAATTGCAAAGCTCCTGCGTTTGAACGGGTGAAATTATGTTACAAAAGAAAACTTTTTCTGAGAAAATGTACCCCCTAGCCTCGCACATGTATACATTCGCTTGCTGCCATCATGGAAAGCCCAATGCTTTACTAAAGCAGCGCAAAACGCGTATACAAAAATAGCCTGCTGTGAAAATATGGAATTTAACATCACCAAAGCTGCGGTTTGAAATGTATTTGATCGGAAATGCGTCCGTTTCAACATGGTTGGAGAGGGAGGAAATGCTGCTCTATGATAAATCCGTAATCTTTTCGAGAAGTCAGAGGAATCGAAACGATGGTACGCCTGATTCTACTGATCCACTTTCTGTTAACTATGGAATAAGTTGGGATAAAACGATCGTCTCTATCGTTTTGTTGTGTAGGGTTGCTGCTTTGTACATGCATGTCGTGCTTTTGTAGATTGAAATGCATTCTGGGAGTGGTGGAGGTACATAAAGGTTGTAGCACATGGTGTCTGTATTCCTTTTACACGGTCTCATGATGCTTTCTTCTTTTCTCACAGTGGATGAGTATAATAACTTGGTCTCGAATCATGTCGTTTCTGGATTTTTGTTCTATTTCCCCTTTATCCAGTCTAACTGCAATGAATGACATCGATAAAGTTAAAGACACGCTTGTGCATATCAGTGATTCATAAGCTGGTCCTTTCTATCTGTACGGGTAACATCATCTCAATATGTGCGTGTGTGACTGGGCTACCAAAACACCTTTTTTTCTATCCCATTGCTGATGTACGTCTGGCCAGAGGGAGGCTCATGCATATTGATGAGTACGTGTATGAAGTGTTTTGAAGGTATAATAAATTCTCATTCTCAGAGATCAAACACATTCAGTCTATTCTGAGCGCGGGAAAAGTAGAATTTTATTTACCTGTACACTACTGTACGCGCAGCATTTTCTACATGCTGTGAGAACTTGCGATAGCGAGGAAAATACCGTTATTGCAACTCATTCGGGGAGGTGGGGCTGGGGATGTGCGGGTGTGGTTCCTGGTAAAACCGTTTTTTTCCGTCCTTGATGTCAAGCAGAGGCTTCCGTTTTGGGTGAAGGTCAAGGAAGCGACCAAAATAGTTTCCCCACCAAAACAGTTTCCGGAAGTCATTGCAGAGTTATCTGCAAGGGACGTGCTGAGAATTCCACTCTAAAAAGAGACGGCACCCGCCACTCCGCCTGACTGACTTCGCACGCCCGGGGAGTTATGCTAAGATCCGGCCGCGTTAATATATCTGCGTTTTGTGACAAACGTCTTGCTCGGCGGTACTGTACTCCATGCACCTTAACGGTCCGCGTGATTCTGATGTTATCTTAAGCTAAACGACGTTTATTGGCGCTGATGAAATGGTCGAAGTCGGAAACATTCGGAACGTCGTTTAGCTTCAGATTACACTTGAATCTCGCGGACCGTTAAGGTGCATGGGGTACAGTACCGCCGAGCAAGACGTTTGTCACAAAACGCAGATATATTAACGCGGCCGGATCTTTGCATAACTCCCCGGGCGTGCGAAGTCAGTCAACGGCCGCGTTTTATAAAACCAGACTAAAAATAGACTACAGGGAGGTGACTCCCATATTATTTCCGGCAGGGGAGACGGCGTTGCACGGGAAAAAACTTTTTTGAACGCTACATTATGTGTTAAACTGAACGCTAAATTATGTGTTAAACTACACAAATGCACCAAAACACAAAAACTCGTAAAGCAACTAATGAGTCGTTTGTCGGGATATATTCCATGCGAAGCACAGGTGCAGGAGAGGTAAATCGCATAAAGAGAGAGCCGAGCTGATAACTCTGCGATGACTTCCGGAAACTGTTTTGGCCGGGAAACTATTTTGGCCGCTACAAGCCCAGTTTGGTTTCTGAACTGCTGTTGCACAGTAGTGTCGAGGCCCGTCAGCCAAAGTTTTTTAAATAAAAATAATGACAGCTTGGAGTGTGAAGTGAAGTGGAGGTCTGCAACGTTTGCAGGTCGTGGAAGCAATGATGTTTTCACTTCTTCTCAACAGTCTCGTGAGCCTTTCATCACTTCTTCATAGTTGATGAGCGTCACAGCTTGGTCTGGAATCCTGGAATCTCAGGAAATTCGTTTTGTCATCCTCTTTCTGTGTCCTAGTTGCAATGATTAATACTATCGACAAATCTGATGGCTAGCGTGTGCACATTATTGCTTCATAGGTTGTTGATTCTAGTTTTAACGCTAACGTCATATACTGTTTTACATCTATGACTGGGCTCTATAAATAGCACCTTATTGCTGACGTAAGTCTACCCAGAGAGGCTCATGGGTATTTAGGAGTGGGTGTATGAAGTGCCCTGTTAGAAGAGAGTTGACTTCAGATACTCCTCGCCTACTCTGAATGCAAGGTGAGTGGAATTCTCTTACAAAAACAGATTGATTGATTGAGTGAGCTGATTGATTGATTGGTTGATTGATTAATTGTTGGGATTTAATGGCCTCTCAGCCCTGTCGGCTAAGGCCACAATGTTAATCATTAAACACGTAATCTAAATTACAGGTTTCAATTAGAAGTTAATCTCAAACGGGGGGTAGTAAAGACATAACTCAACTCGGAAGGTGTTTAAGTGATTGTTTATGGCATACAATTTGCTCGTAAATGAAGTTTTCCGGACATCAGTACTAATTTGCAAGGTTGTAGAACTTTATCTGTGTGTTTTCTCTTCGTACTTGTCTGGGGTCATGGAGGAAGTAATTTAAAGAAGGAACCAGGTTGTAAGATTCCAAATATCTGTGATGGGAAAACGGTTATTATTTTTTTATCTACTGAACATTCTAACGTAAACTTTGTGTTGCTTTGAGAGGTAGCACGTTCTAACTGCTTTGTATAATAAGCGTTATCATTGCGAGAAGGCCAGCATCTGTTTTTCAATGCATTCCGGATAATCAACTTCGATTGGTACCAACTAGTGCCACATTTGTAGGCGTGGACTTTTCGGCAGACTTGTCCTACTAGGATCATCGGTGAAAGAGCAAGAGGCCCGTTTGGCAATGGCAGGAGGAAAAAATAGCAACATCGAAGGCGAAGAGCCGTCACGCATGATCTATTTTATTGTTGTGCACAATCGAACATGATTTTTGTCCTTTCGATTCTGTGGTGTTGTTAGGTTTTCGTTCCTTTCCCATTTCTTTTCCCTACGTATGAGAGGTATAAGTTTGTGTGTCCTGCAGGTTTCCATACATGGCGATCGACTGTCGCTAGATAAATATGCTCCAAAAATAACCGCAGTGACGCGATGGGTAGCGTGAGGAGTGACGTGAAAGCTCATTGGCTAAGGCTGTTATGTGCCTTGCGCAGGTGTATGGATCGCCATTCTTCCCCCTTTCTCATGTCCATTCTCTCGCGCCCACACTACCCCCCCCCCCCCCAAGCCCCTACCCACAACCCCGCCTTCCCCCCCTTTTTTTCCTTTTAAATTCTTCAGATTCCGTTGTCATCCTGTCAGTAAATCGGTGGAATATAACCAACCCAGATTGCTTGTGTGCTCTGTGGCCCGTCAGCTTGTGGAGGAGTGGGGTTGAGATGGGTGAGAAACAGAGGAGGGTGGAGGCAGTGGCGTACTTCTGGAGCGTGTGGTTTTGCTGCCTTGCAATGTATGCCTGTCGTGGAGTTTTGAGGATGGGCTCACAATACTTAGGAGGGGTGGATTAGAATGAAGGTGTTTGAAGGTGTCAGGACATATATTGTTGCATATATCTGAGCATTCCTTTAAAAATTACCGTTATGCTTTACTCTTCTTGGCGTAATGGATTATTGTTTTTTTCTCATTGTGATATTAAACTTGTCTTCCATCCTGTAGTCTGAAAAGATTGCCTCTATTTCCCGTTCTCGACCTATGCTGCAATGAATCACCTTGTCAAATGTTATGGCCAGCTTGTGCATATCAATGATTCATAAGCTTGTTTTTTGACTCACATGCGAAGCAAAAGTGAGTCTATGTACTGAGCCGTGTCGTCCGTCCGTCCGTCCGGGCGTCCGTCCGGGCGTCCGTCCGTCCGGGCGTCCGTCCGTCCGGGCGTATAAAACTTAAACGTTGGATTTTTCTCGGAGACTATTAAGTCTATCAACACCAAATGTGGCATGATGGTGTATGATGACAAGGCCTCAAAAAACATACATAGTGACTTGACCTTGCTTCAAGGTCAAGGTCACAGGAGCCATAAATGTGGTCTCAAAAACAGTCATTTTTCACATTTGCCCAATTTTCTCCCACGTTATTGAGAATGGCGACCTTAGCTACAAGTGGTATATAGGTCAAAGCAAGCCCTATCTTTTGATACCAGTTTGGTTGACCTTGCTTCAAGGTCAAGGTCACAGGAGCTCTTCAAAGTTGGATTGTATACATATTTTGAAGTGACCTTGACCCTGAACTATGGAAGATAACTGTTTCAAACTTTATAATTACGTGGGGCACATGTTATACTTTCATCATGAGACACATTTGGTCACATATCATCAAGGTCAAGGTCACTTTGACCCTTATGAAATGTGACCAAAATGGGGTAGTGAACCACTAAAAGTGACCATATCTCATGGTAGAAAGTGCCAATAATCACCATTGTGCTTCCTATGTCTTGAATTAACAGCTTTGTGTTGCATTACCTTGGATGACCTTGACCTTGGGTCAAGGTCACATGTATTTTGGTAGGAAAAATGTGTAAAGCATTTCTTAGTGTATGATGTCATTGGTAGGTTTAGTTGTTTGACCTTGACCTTGAAGGTCACCTGAAGGTCAAGGTCATATAAAGGTCAAGGTCAAGAATGTGAGTCGTATGGGCTTTGCCCTTCTTGTTTCTACCTTTAATGACAACGTCATCTCATAATTTACATGTATGACTGAGCTCCAAAAACACAATTTTCTTAAAACTCATTGCTGATAATTATAAGTCTGACCAGAGAGAGACTCATGCATATTGATGAGTATGTGTATGAAGAGCTTTGTAGGCATCTTAAACAAATATCCTCAGAGTTCACACACATTCAGTCTACTCTAAGCGCAGGGAAAGTAGAATTATTTACATGTACACATCTGAACGCTTAGAATTTTCAACATACTGCTAGAAGGTGATATAGCGAGGAAGAGACCCTAAATGCAACTACATGATATATATATATATATAAGGACAATATTGCATGACTTAGTGCGCTGATAACTTTACTCAGCTTTTTTTTATTTCGAAAATGGATTCTCTTACTTTATCCTAGTTCCTCATGCACAGTCACATAATTATATGGCCATCAACTGCATTGCTAGTGTCATATCCTAGTCCGTAGAGTATCCTCTAGCTGAGTGTACTCCAAAACTGCTTTAAGAAAAACAATTTGAGGCAGTCACGAGATGGGAGCGTGAGGGGTGACTTGAAAGTTAGTTATGAGTAGTGTGCAGAAGTGTCGTTTGCCGTTCTTCTCCCCATCCCCCCCCCCTCTCAACCCCCCCCCCCCCCCAACCCCCACCCCCACCCACTTCTCACCCCAGCATCGCTCAGTACGATTTGGACACGGATCAAAGTTGATTTTGTAAGTCAGGTGGCAATCTTTTATTTTAGACTGCTGACTTGGAGTCATCATTGCAACCTCCACTGGGCACACGATAGGTTTTTGACTCATTGCGCCAGCATCGGAGCCAACCAGTGCTCGTTCGGGGAGGTGGGGCGGGGGCTGTGCGGGTGTGCTTCCTGGTAAAACCGGGTTTTTCCGTCCTTGATGTCAAGCAGACGTTTTGGGTGAAGGTCAAGGAGGCCCAGTTTGGTTTCTGAACTGCTGTTGCACAGTCGTGTCCAGGCCCGTCAGCCACAGTTTTTTTAAATAATGACAGCTTGGAGTGTGAAGTGAAGTGGAGGTCTGCAAGGTTAGCAGGACGTGGAAGCAATGTTGTTTTCACTTCTTCTCAACAGTCTCGTGAGCCTTTCCTCACTTCTTCATAGTAGATTAACGTCACATTTTGGTCTGGAATCCTGGAATCTCAGGAAATTCGTTTTGTCATCCTCTTTCTGTGTCCTAATTGCAATGAATAATAATATCGACAAAATCTGATGGCTAGCTTGTGCACATTATTGCTTCATAGGTTGTTGATTCTAGTTGTAACGCTAACGTCATATACTGTTTTACATCTATGACTGGACTCTATAAATATCATTTTTTACCCCTCCTTATTGCTTATGTAAGTCTAGCCAGAGAGGCTCATGGGTATTTAGGAGTGGGTGTATGAAGTGCCCTGTTAGAAGAGAGTTGTCTTCAGACACTCCACTTCTACTCTAAACGCAGGGTGAGTGGAATTCTCTTACAAAAACATTGATTGATTGAGTGACCTGATTGATTGATTGATTAATTGTTGGTATTTAATGGCCTATCAGCCCTGTAGGCTAAGGTCACAACGTTAATCATTAAACACGTAATATAAATTACAGGTTTCAATTAAAAGTTAATCTCAAAAGGGGGGTAGTAAAGACATAACTCAACTCGGAAGGTGTTTAAATGATTGTTTATGGCAAAAGATTTGCTCGTAAACAAAGTTTTCCGGACATCAGTACTAATTTGCAAGGTTGTAGAAATAAATTTGCCTGTGTGTTTTCTCTTTGTATTTGTCTGGGGTCATGGAGGAAGTAATTTTAAGAAGTAACCAGGATGTAAGCTTCCAAATATCTGTGATGGGGAAACGGTTTTTTTAATCTACTGAACATTCGAACGTAAAATTTGTGTTGGTTTGCGAGGGTTTGATCAGCTGACGATATCACGTTCTAATTGCTTTGTATAATAAGCGTTATCATTGCGAGAAGGCCATCACCTGTTTGTCAATGCATTCCGGATAATCAATTTCGATTGGTACCAACTAGTGACACATTTGTAGGCGTGGACTTTTCGGCAGACTTGTCCTTCTAGGATCATCGGTGAAAGAGCAAGAGGCCCGTTTGGCAATGGCAGGATGAAAACATATCAACATCGCAGGCGAAGAGCTGGCACGCATGATCCCATCTTTTCGTTGTGCACAATCAAACATGATTTTTGTCGTTTCGATTCTGTGGTGTTGTGCGGTTTTCGTTCCTTTCCCATTTCTTTTCCCTACGTATGGGGGGTATACGTTTGTGTGTTCTGCAGGTTTCCATACATGGCCATCGACTGTCGCTAGAGAAGTATGCTCCAAAAATAACCGCAGTCACGCGCTTGGAAGCGTGAGGAGTGACGTGAAAACTCATTGGCTAAGGCTGTTATGTGCCGTGCGCTGGCGTATGGTTCGCCAATCCTCCCCACCTTCCCATGTCCATTCTCGCCCCCCACTACCCCCCCCCCCCCCCCAACTCCCTACCCACAACCCCGCCTTCCTCCCCTTTTTTTCTCTTTTTAATTCTTCAGATTCCGTTGTCATCCTGTCTGTGAATCGGTGGAATAACAAACACAGATCGCTTAAGTGCTCTGTGGCCCGTCAGCTTGTGGAGGAGTGGGGTTGAGATGGGTGAGAAACAGAGGAGGGTGGAGGCAGTGGCGTACTTCTGGAGCGTGTGGCTTTGCTGCCCTGCTCTTGTCTGTCGTGGAGTTTTGAGGATGGGCTCATACTACTTAGGAGGGGTGGATTAGAATGAAGGTGTTTGAAGGTGTCAGGACATATATTGTTGCATATCTCTGACCATTCCTTTAAAAATTACCGTTATGCTTTACTCTTCTTGGCGTAATGGATTATTGTTTTTTCTCATTGTGATATTAAACTTGTCTACCATCCTGTATTCTGAGAAGATTGCGTCTATTTCCAGTTCTCGACCTATGCTGCAATGAATCACCTTGTCAAATGTTATGGCCAGCTTGTGCATATCAATGATTCATAAGCTTGTTGTATGACTGAGCTCCAAAATCACAAAAAAATTCTAACTCATTGCTGA
>JAWQFJ010024331.1:12500-30472 GCA_034096865.1 Theodoxus fluviatilis | reverse complement strand
ATTATGCATTCATTTTGTTTTGTAATGGCAGCATTCTCATCTTCTCTTACTTTCCATCAACAGCTCTGACCGGTGCAACTAATGAAGCAGACGAAGACAAATCTGTTATGACGTTCTATTTTCAGAGCCATTCCATGTTTACCAGTGTGCTGAACATTGAACCTGGCAGGCATGAGCCCTACACAATTCATGGAGAATCAGGCAGAACTCTGTGAAGTTTGCTAATTGTGCCAGTCCCCTAACAGATCAGCCAACAAACACTGACGGGGAGAGAGTACCTCAGTTCCCTGGGCCCTGTCCCAACAGAAGAGCAGAAAATGACAAAAGAGTAGAGTCCATTAGCCCCAGCCAGCCTGGACAAGCAAAAAGAGACAAAGCAAATAATCCAGCCAGTAAAATGCAGCTGATTGTCGTTGCCCCATAGGCTGGCTGGCTAATTGGACTGTCCCAGCAAGACCATCTCCCAGCATCCCTCTCTGCTGAGTCTCCTGGTGCTACTGGAGCAGCAGGCAGTTTACAACACCTTACGTTGCAGGCAGACAATTTGGGGCGTTCGCTCCAGCTGATCAGTAGCTTCAGCAAGGGACCAACTGTTATCATTCACCCCATACACAGTTCTCTCCCCTTGTAACACATTGCAGGCAGATACTTTGGGGCGTTCGCTCCAGTATATCAGTAGCTTCAGCAAGGGACAAACTGTTATCATTCACCCCATACACAGTTCCCTCCCTCCCCTTGTAACACATTGCAGGCAGATAATTTCGGGTGAACACAGGGGTACATCAGTAGCTTAAGCAAGGGACCAATTGTTAGTATTCATCCCATACACAGTTCCCTCCCCTTGTGGACTACTTTTTCAGTAGGTCCATGACCACTCAGGAGAATGTAAAAACACCTTTTCCTGCAACCATGTCACTGCTCTGCAGGAGTAAGGTTGAGGGCAAGGGATGGGAAGCAGAGGTCAGAGAGCAAACAAACTGGAAGACAGGAAGGCAGACAGACAGACAGACAGACAGGCAGGCAGGCAGGCAGGCAGAAAGACAGGCATACAAAGCAAGAAGTTCAGGGACAATATTGATAACATTTATTTAACCATTAAAATCTCACAAGTGCATCCCCATAGAGGTTAAAAAACTTTTCTTCTTTCCTGCACTCGAGGCATGGTTCATGGGATGTCGACATGCTCTATTCTTGAACATCACCATAATCATTAGTGACATAAATGGCATACCTAAATTATCATTCAGTCATGCAGTCGAACCTTAATACCACATTTTCACAATACAAATGTATACAATCTGAATGCAAAGTTGTCACTCAATCATGATACACTGATAGTATCAATGGCAAATGCTGATCATGAAGTATGACAGGAATATATTTTTTTTAAACAAGGGTTACACTTGAATGCATTCAAGACTTGAATGCAGTCCTTGCATGCTAATCAGCTATCACCATTTGGCTGACTGAAGGAATATCAATCAAAGTGATTCTGGTGTAAAATTAATGACTTTTTTTTAGGACTTCGAAGGTTTAAAAAAAGTAAGGGCTTATTAAGGCCTTAATCTTAATGGCCTCCATAAAAAGTAAGAGAGATCTATCTCAGTCCTTTTGGCACAGGGCACTGCGAAGCTTGGCCAGAGGTCACACTTCTGAGAAAAGACCCCACAATTCTATGACATGTTTTCTGGCAAAGTGAGTGAGCCTTTCTCAAGGGCAATAGGAACTCCATGAAGTGCAGCAGTCTAGACTGAAGAGAAAGGCAGCCAATACTCTGCTGCAGCTTCTCTAATCTCCTTTGCGTGCAGCTGCAGCAACTGCTGCAGATCAAGTCCATGAGAGCACCAATACCACTGTGTACTGTGATCAATACTCAGACTCCTCGGCTCAGAGACTAAGCCAGTGTCTCTTGTAAAACCACATCACTACACATGCTGGCAACCACAGGACAGACTGAGAGCATTTCAATCCACCAACCGTTCTGAGACAGGCCCATAAATGATTAATTTTCCATTTTCTGCATATCACTTGGTGTTACTGCACATGTATAATGCAAGGCAGTCTGGACTGCTTCAGTAATGATTGGTGTACCATTTGCTGTGGCAGCTCCACAATTACCCATGTCACGAAGCAAAGCAGCACCATTTCCAACTCTCTGCAGATGTCAACAGAGGGCTGTCTCTGAATACAAGTACACTGCAACAATGTTCCTGACAGGACCAAGTGCCTGTTGTTCAGCAACAACAAAAGTCTCCTTCAAGCCAGGTGCATGTGCATTCCTGCTTTGAAATGAAGAACAAGAAGGGCAAAGCCCATACGACTCACATGCTTGACCTTGACCTTTACATGACCTTGACCTTTACATGACCTTGACCTTCAGGTGACCTTCAAGGTCAAGGTCAATCAACTACATCTAGCAATGACATCATACACTAAACTAAGGAATGCTTTACACATTTTTTCCTACCAAAAGTACGTGACCTTGACCCAAGGTCAAGGTCATCCAAGGTCATGCAACACAAAGCTCTTAATTCAAGACATAGGAAGCACAATGGTGCTTATTGGCACTTTCTACCATGAGATATGGTCACTTTTAGTGGTTCACTACCACATTTTGGTCACATTTCATAAGGGTCAAAGTGACCTTGACCTTGATGATATGTGAACAAATGTGTCTCATGATGAAAGTATAACATGTGCCCCACATAATTATTAAGTTTGAAACAGTTATCTGCCATAGTTCAGGGTCAAGGTCACTTCAAATTATGTATACAATCCAACTTTGAAGAGCTCCTGTGACCTTGACCTTGAAGCAAGGTCAACCAAACTGGTATCAAAAGATAGGGCTTGTTTTGACCTATATACCACTTGTAGCTAAGGTCGCCATTCTCAATAACGTGGGAGAAAATTGGGAAAATGTGAAAAATGACTGTTTTTGAGACCACATTTATGGCTCCTGTGACCTTGACCTTGAAGCAAGGTCAAGTCACTATGTATGTTTTTTGAGGCCTTGTCATCATACACCATCATGCCACATTTGGTGTTGATAGACTTAATAGTCTCCGAGAAAAATCCAACGTTTAAGTTTTTTACGCCCGGACGGACGGACGGATGGACGACACGGCTCAGTACAGTTGTATAGACTCACTTTTGCTTCGCATGTGAGTCAAAAATGTACATGAAAAGAAACAGCATGAGACACTTACCTACCCCTCATGTCCAATGAAATAAACCTATCTTCAAATAAATGGAGGATACTATAACAGTATAACTGTTTAGGAGTGTGGGTGCCCATTTGCAGGTGCACGCATACACATAAGTGCATGTGTGTGTCTGAGAAAACGAGATGGTGGGATATTGGGGGAAGGGGGGTGGGGTGGGGGGGTGCCAAGGTGGAGAGAAGTGGGCATAGAGATGGGTAGAGATAGAGAGAGTAAGGGGAGGGGGGAGGAGAGAAAAACCGAAAAACCTGATGAGCTGCTGTTGGACCACTCATCTGGTTTTTTGGCACTCATGAGGCTGGGCTGAACCGTGACCTAGGGTTCATAAGCCACTATAAGTGACTCCCCCGTGCCCCCACACCTCATGAGATGCACTCAACCCTTATGGCCCTGCTCTGGCAGCCTTTCCCGTGCCTAGCACTGCCTAGTGCGTGCTTCCTGTGCCACTATCTGCACGTGAGCGAGTTTTCTGCAGTCCTGCAGGTTTCTCAACCTCAGATTTTGAGTTTGGGCTCTCCTTTTCCCGAGACCCACATGCTTACTACTGCCCCCCTTTTTGTCACCCCACCCCCTTTCCCGTTGCGATGTCCTCACCCGCCGCCTGTACCCCGTGCACCCCACACACCCGAGTGTTGTGAACTTTGATCATAGGGCCAAGGAGTAAGTACTATATCTGATAGAGTACTCCTTGCATAGGGCTTATACATGATCGCGTGTAGACTTTCACTGCGCTGATGAAGGAGCCTACTTGGCCCCGAAAGCTTTGCTTAACTCACTCGCAACGTAGGTTTTTCAAGCATTTTCAAAAATCTAACAAAAATAGAAAGCCATGAAATAATGACAAAAGCTATATATCAAATAAAAGATATTTATTCACTTAATTCAAACAAATCATGATCAAAATGTTTCAATGTGCATGATTTGAGTTATATCTACTGAAATAATGCATGTAATCAGCAAAAACAAAAAACAAAAAAAAGTTCAAAAATCGTCAGTCAAGTTGCAAGAATTGAAAAATGCTGGAATGGTGCCTTCAAAAAAAAAATCTGAAATGCAAAAACAATGCCAATATATTTACCTATATTCTGATAGCATTTGCAATATAAAAAAGGCACCTAGAAAAGAAAAATCACTATATAAATTGATAGATTTTCACGGAAAAGTAGTTGTCGGCCATTTTTGCAAAACATAGGGTGTTCACATAAAAAATTCACTGATTCAAACTCCCCTCAAAAGAAATTATAAAGAAAGGTAACTCACTGTGGAAATATGGTTACTACATAATTTCAAACTGGAGTTGCCTCCCTTAGACCTTTGGTGACAATACAGGAATTTTTTGTTCCTAACGCCCCATATGGGGCGTTACGTTGCAAGAGAGTTAAAAAATTCTGAAGTTGGACAAAAGTCTCCTTACTTCTATTCTCCACATCAACGAGTCCAACACCGGCCTCCCTTTTCAACACAACCCATATGTTTGAGGAGAAACCCAGAGATAGCAACAGATGGAGAGGCAACGATCAACACTCACCCCCAGGCCAACTAGAATCCCACTGACCAAGTTTTAACATCCTACCATCCTTTAGAAAAAAACTTCGATTGAAATGCATGCAAGGGGAGAAAAAATATTTGAACTGCTGTTTAAGACCAAATCCATTCATCAAGATCATCTCTCTCTCTCTCTCTCTCTCTCTCTCTCTCTCTCTCTCTCTCTCTCTCTCTCTCTCATCTCTCCTGTCTCTCATCTCATCTCTATCTCACTGTCTCTCTCTGTCTCTCTCAGTCTCTCACTGTCTCTTCCGCTCTATCATCTCTATCCTCTCTCTCTCTCGCTCTCTCTCTCTCTCTCTCTCTCTCTCTCTCTCTTCCTCTCTCTCTCCTCTCTCTCTCTCTCGCCTCTCTCTCTCTCTCTCCTCTCTCTCTCTCTCTCACTCACACACACACACACACACACACACACACACACACACACACACACACACACACACATTTAACATTTATAATGACCTCAAGATTTGATCCATCCAACCTTTGCAGAAATGAAGGAGTCATCAACAACATAAAGAAATATTTCCAAGCAAACAGGAGAGACCATGGCAGGAAGAAGAAGGAGGTGGAGGGGGAGCAATGAGGGAGACAGGTGAGAAGGCATACAGGAAGGGAGGAAGAGACAAGCAGTGTTTGAGCCAGGAGTAAATGGAACTTGTGTGCTGTCTATGGATTGGCAAGTCAAGGTGCTATTGATCCGGGGCACTGGGAGGTGAGGAATGATTGCCATCTACCGCCTGACAACCTGTTCAGCACTCAGTCACCACCCACACTGCTGTCACCCTCACTGCCATCACCCTCACTGCCGTCACCCTCACTGCCGTCACCCTCACTGCCGTCACCCTCACTGCCGTCACCCACATTCCGCCACCCACACTGCCATCACCCTCACTGCCATCACCCTCACTGCCATCACCCTCACTGCCGTCACCCACACTGCCGTCACCCACAATCAGACATGGGACAAGGGAATTGTGAAAAATACTGAAACTGAAGGCGCGAAGCGCCGAACCGACGGCGCAAAGCGCCAAGCAAGCTAGGGGGGTCTGGGGGCATGCCCCCCCGGAACTATTTTTTAATAGGGGAAGCCAAATGGTGCAATCTGATGCAATCTGAGCAGGAAACTTAACTTTCTAGGCTGTTCACTGAAACAGCTACAGTACAAAAAAAGTATTTTTTTTAAGTACTCACCCAAAATCACATGTCTGTTTTAGATTGATCTCTGCCATCAATAGTTGTGTGTTGGGTGTGCAAATACCAAAAAATTGTACATAGAAAAGTCTGTTCATTTTGTGACTGTTTATTCTTCATTTCATTGATACTCTGGGAAGTTTGCTGAAGAAATCCCTCAGGTCACCACTGGAAACCTGCCTTTTCTTTGCTGGGGCCGGCACCACATTAGCTTCACTCACGGGCACAGATGACGATCTTTTGTTGATGGGGGTCTGCACCACCTTCATGGCGGAAGAAGAGGCCACCTTGGGAATACAAAACCCCGGAGACACACCATTAGCAGTGACTGGAGGTACAGTTTCCCGTCTCGAAGCACTGACCACAGCTGATGTGGAGGGTGTGGGAGTCTGCAGCTTATTTTTAGAAGAAGAGGCTACCTTGCGGCTCCATGATTTCCGAGCAAAAGCAATGTGGGATGGTCTACGACTTCGGCCATCAACTGGAACCGTAGCATGATGAGGTACAACACGGGTTGATCTCCAGGGAGTTCCAGTGGCTGCCGAATCTTTGGGTCCACAGACGGCGTTGTTCGATGCAAATCCAATTTCAGTGCGTGTTTGTTGGTGGTGAGATGCTTTACCAACGCAGACTTTCCATTTGTCCCGTAATTGATGATTCCTTTCTCGCACCACTTGCAAATGGCTTCTCCAGGCACGTCGATTTTTGCGATGGAATCGCCGATCAACTGGGATCTCTCCTTGCCCTTGTATTTCACTACAACTCTCTCCGACAGCCATTGCGCTTTCCATTTGTTTTTCACACTGTCAACCTTGTCGATGTTCGCGGACTCAACACTTTCATTTTCCGTCAACACTCGATAGGAGTAAATCGCCATTTTGACTGCTTCGACTTCACAACTGCACAAGCGCTCGGAGAATCCGAAAACGAGTATTTTCAGCTTCGGCAAAGATCGGCAATGATCATGACCAATCAAAACGAGAGCAAAGTTTGGATAAATGACGTCGCAGTACTTCGTGAAACATGACGGAACGACCCGACAACCGAACTTGCAAAGGCGCCAAAGTTCACCCTACCCCCCCCCCCCCAATTTTCTCTTCGGATTTGCGTCGATCTCAGAAATGACCCATTGACTTTAAAAAATTACGGAAATCAGTATAAATACGGATCAGTCCCATGTCTGACAATGGCATCACCCCCACTTCTGTCACCCCCACTGCTGTCACCCACACTGCCGTCACCCTCACTGCCATCACCCTCACTGCTGTCACCCACACTGCCATCACCCTCACTGCTGTCACCCACACTGCCATCACCCTCACTGCTGTCACCCTCACTGCCGTCACCCTCACTGCTGTCACCCTCACTGCTGTCACCCACACTGCCATCACCCTCACTGCTGTCACCCACACTGCTGTCACCCACACTGCTGTCACCCACACTGCCGTCACCCTCACTGCTGTCACCCACACTGCTGTCACCCACACTGCTGTCACCCACACTGCTGTCACCCACACTGCCGTCACCCTCACTGCTGTCACCCTCACTGCTGTCACCCTCACTGCCATCACCCTCACTGCTGTCACCCTCACTGCCATCACCCTCACTGCCGTCACCCTCACTGCTGTCACCCTCACTGCCATCACCCTCACTGCCGTCACCCTCACTGCTGTCACCCTCACTGCTGTCACCCACACTGCCATCACCCTCACTGCTGTCACCCACACTGCCATCACCCTCACTGCCATCACCCTCACTGCTGTCACCCACACTGCTGTCACCCACACTGCCATCACCCTCACTGCCATCACCCTCACTGCTGTCACCCTCACTGCTGTCACCCTCACTGCCATCACCCTCACTGCCGTCACCCTCACTGCCATCACCCTCACTGCCATCACCCTCACTGCTGTCACCCTCACTGCCATCACCCTCACTGCCATCACCCTCACTGCTGTCACCCTCACTGCCATCACCCTCACTGCCATCACCCTCACTGCTGTCACCCACACTGCCATCACCCTCACTGCTGTCACCCACACTGCCATCACCCTCACTGCTGTCACCCACACTGCCGTCACCCTCACTGCTGTCACCCTCACTGCTGTCACCCACACTGCCATCACCCTCACTGCTGTCACCCACACTGCCATCACCCTCACTGCTGTCACCCTCACTGCTGTCACCCTCACTGCCATCACCCTCACTGCCATCACCCTCACTGCTGTCACCCACACTGCTGTCACCCACACTGCTGTCACCCACACTGCCATCACCCTCACTGCTGTCACCCTCACTGCTGTCACCCACACTGCCATCACCCACACTGCCATCACCCTCACTGCTGTCACCCACACTGCCATCACCCACACTGCCGTCACCCTCACTGCTGTCACCCTCACTGCTGTCACCCTCACTGCTGTCACCCTCACTGCTGTCACCCTCACTGCCATCACCCTCACTGCTGTCACCCTCACTGCCATCACCCTCACTGCTGTCACCCTCACTGCTGTCACCCTCACTGCTGTCACCCTCACTGCTGTCACCCTCACTGCCATCACCCTCACTGCTGTCACCCACACTGCCGTCACCCTCACTGCTGTCACCCACACTGCTGTCACCCTCACTGCCATCACCCTCACTGCTGTCACCCACACTGCCATCACCCTCACTGCTGTCACCCTCACTGCTGTCACCCACACTGCCATCACCCACACTGCTGTCACCCTCACTGCTGTCACCCACACTGCCGTCACCCACACTGCTGTCACCCACACTGCCATCACCCTCACTGCTGTCACCCTCACTGCTGTCACCCACACTGCCATCACCCACACTGCTGTCACCCTCACTGCTGTCACCCACACTGCTGTCACCCACACTGCTGTCACCCTCACTGCCATCACCCTCACTGCTGTCACCCTCACTGCTGTCACCCACACTGCCATCACCCACACTGCTGTCACCCTCACTGCTGTCACCCTCACTGCTGTCACCCACACTGCCGTCACCCTCACTGCTGTCACCCTCACTGCTGTCACCCTCACTGCCATCACCCTCACTGCTGTCACCCTCACTGCTGTCACCCTCACTGCTGTCACCCACACTGCCGTCACCCTCACTGCTGTCACCCTCACTGCTGTCACCCTCACTGCCATCACCCTCACTGCTGTCACCCACACTGCCGTCACCCTCACTGCTGTCACCCACACTGCTGTCACCCTCACTGCCATCACCCTCACTGCTGTCACCCACACTGCCATCACCCTCACTGCTGTCACCCTCACTGCTGTCACCCACACTGCCATCACCCACACTGCCATCACCCACACTGCTGTCACCCTCACTGCTGTCACCCACACTGCCATCACCCACACTGCTGTCACCCTCACTGCTGTCACCCACACTGCCGTCACCCACACTGCTGTCACCCACACTGCCATCACCCTCACTGCTGTCACCCTCACTGCTGTCACCCACACTGCCATCACCCACACTGCTGTCACCCTCACTGCTGTCACCCACACTGCTGTCACCCACACTGCTGTCACCCTCACTGCTGTCACCCACACTGCCATCACCCTCACTGCTGTCACCCTCACTGCTGTCACCCACACTGCCATCACCCACACTGCTGTCACCCTCACTGCTGTCACCCACACTGCTGTCACCCACACTGCTGTCACCCTCACTGCCATCACCCTCACTGCCGTCACCCACACTGCCATCACCCACACTGCTGTCACCCTCACTGCTGTCACCCTCACTGCCATCACCCTCACTGCTGTCACCCTCACTGCTGTCACCCACACTGCCGTCACCCACACTGCCATCACCCTCACTGCCATCACCCTCACTGCCGTCACCCTCACTGCTGTCACCCACACTGCCATCACCCACACTGCTGTCACCCTCACTGCTGTCACCCTCACTGCTGTCACCCTCACTGCTGTCACCCACACTGCCATCACCCTCACTGCTGTCACCCTCACTGCTGTCACCCACACTGCCATCACCCTCACTGCTGTCACCCTCACTGCTGTCACCCACACTGCTGTCACCCACACTGCCGTCACCCTCACTGCTGTCACCCTCACTGCTGTCACCCACACTGCCGTCACCCACACTGCCATCACCCTCACTGCTGTCACCCACACTGCTGTCACCCACACTGCCGTCACCCACACTGCCGTCACCCTCACTGCTGTCACCCTCACTGCTGTCACCCACACTGCCGTCACCCACACTGCCGTCACCCTCACTGCTGTCACCCTCACTGCTGTCACCCACACTGCCGTCACCCACACTGCCATCACCCTCACTGCCATCACCCTCACTGCTGTCACCCTCACTGCTGTCACCCACACTGCTGTCACCCTCACTGCTGTCACCCTCACTGCTGTCACCCACACTGCCGTCACCCACACTGCCGTCACCCTCACTGCTGTCACCCTCACTGCTGTCACCCACACTGCCGTCACCCACACTGCCATCACCCTCACTGCTGTCACCCTCACTGCTGTCACCCACACTGCTGTCACCCACACTGCCGTCACCCTCACTGCTGTCACCCTCACTGCTGTCACCCACACTGCCGTCACCCACACTGCCGTCACCCTCACTGCTGTCACCCTCACTGCTGTCACCCTCACTGCTGTCACCCACACTGCCGTCACCCACACTGCCATCACCCTCACTGCTGTCACCCTCACTGCTGTCACCCACACTGCTGTCACCCACACTGCCGTCACCCTCACTGCTGTCACCCTCACTGCTGTCACCCTCACTGCTGTCACCCTCACTGCTGTCACCCACACTGCCGTCACCCACACTGCCGTCACCCTCACTGCTGTCACCCTCACTGCTGTCACCCACACTGCCGTCACCCACACTGCCATCACCCTCACTGCTGTCACCCTCACTGCTGTCACCCACACTGCTGTCACCCACACTGCCGTCACCCTCACTGCTGTCACCCTCACTGCTGTCACCCACACTGCCGTCACCCACACTGCCATCACCCTCACTGCCGTCACCCTCACTGCTGTCACCCACACTGCCGTCACCCACACTGCCGTCACCCACACTGCCGTCACCCTCACTGCCATCACCCTCACTGCTGTCACCCTCACTGCTGTCACCCACACTGCCGTCACCCACACTGCCGTCACCCACACTGCCGTCACCCACACTGCCATCACCCTCACTGCTGTCACCCACACTGCCGTCACCCACACTGCCGTCACCCTCACTGCTGTCACCCTCACTGCTGTCACCCACACTGCCGTCACCCACACTGCCGTCACCCTCACTGCTGTCACCCACACTGCCGTCACCCACACTGCCATCACCCACACTGCCGTCACCCACACTGCCGTCACCCACACTGCCGTCACCCACACTGCCGTCACCCTCACTGCTGTCACCCACACTGCCGTCACCCACACTGCCGTCACCCACACTGCTGTCACCCACACTGCTGTCACCCACACTGCCATCACCCACACTGCCGTCACCCTCACTGCCGTCACCCACACTGCCGTCACCCACACTGCCGTCACCCACACTGCTGTCACCCACACTGCTGTCACCCACACTGCCATCACCCACACTGCCGTCACCCTCACTGCCGTCACCCACACTGCCGTCACCCACACTGCCGTCACCCTCACTGCTGTCACCCACACTGCCGTCACCCTCACTGCTGTCACCCACACTGCCGTCACCCACACTGCCGTCACCCACACTGCCGTCACCCTCACTGCCATCACCCTCACTGCTGTCACCCTCACTGCTGTCACCCACACTGCCGTCACCCACACTGCCATCACCCTCACTGCTGTCACCCACACTGCCGTCACCCACACTGCCATCACCCACACTGCCGTCACCCACACTGCCGTCACCCACACTGCCGTCACCCACACTGCCGTCACCCTCACTGCTGTCACCCACACTGCCGTCACCCACACTGCCGTCACCCACACTGCTGTCACCCACACTGCTGTCACCCACACTGCCATCACCCACACTGCCGTCACCCTCACTGCCGTCACCCACACTGCCGTCACCCACACTGCTGTCACCCACACTGCCGTCACCCACACTGCCGTCACCCACACTGCTGTCACCCACACTGCCGTCACCCACACTGCCGTCACCCTCACTGCTGTCACCCACACTGCCGTCACCCTCACTGCTGTCACCCACACTGCCGTCACCCACACTGCCGTCACCCACACTGCCGTCACCCTCACTGCTGTCACCCTCACTGCTGTCACCCACACTGCCGTCACCCACACTGCCGTCACCCTCACTGCCATCACCCTCACTGCTGTCACCCACACTGCCGTCACCCACACTGCCGTCACCCTCACTGCTGTCACCCTCACTGCTGTCACCCACACTGCCGTCACCCACACTGCCGTCACCCACACTGCCGTCACCCACACTGCCGTCACCCACACTGCCGTCACCCTCACTGCTGTCACCCACACTGCCGTCACCCACACTGCCGTCACCCTCACTGCTGTCACCCACACTGCTGTCACCCACACTGCCGTCACCCACACTGCCGTCACCCTCACTGCCGTCACCCACACTGCCGTCACCCTCACTGCTGTCACCCTCACTGCTGTCACCCTCACTGCTGTCACCCTCACTGCTGTCACCCTCACTGCTGTCACCCTCACTGCTGTCACCCTCACTGCTGTCACCCTCACTGCTGTCACCCTCACTGCCATCACCCACACTGCCGTCACCCTCACTGCCATCACCCACACTGCCGTCACCCTCACTGCCATCACCCTCACTGCTGTCACCCACACTGCCATCACCCTCACTGCCATCACCCACACTGCCGTCACCCTCACTGCCGTCACCCTCACTGCTGTCACCCACACTGCTGCCTCCTCTGCCCTCCACCCACATCATAGCCAGCCCATGCAGTCAGACCTCACAACATTTCTACACAGGGCATGAATGCACACACAATGCATGGCCTTCTCCCATTTAGTTCCATCATCCTACCCACACCACCTTCAACCCTACTCCATCTTCTGTCTCTCACTGTGCATCTGTCTGTCTGTCTCTCTTTCTGAGACACTAACACACACACACACACACACACACACACACACACACACACACACACACACACACACACACACACACACACACAAATGCATGCAAAATCAAGCACATAAGGATAAACATACAGCTTTATTTCTTTTGTATTTCACAAGTTTGTAGGGGGGGAATCAGATGAGGTTGCATCGACATTTTCTCAACTACACCTGGAGAATTGCTTGGAAATACTTGATCTCCCATGCAGTTTAAGTTTAAGGGGAAAAGCTGCACCCAATGAACAAAGGCTACCTACTTCCATTTACTGCATCCACCATGACCATAGAAAAATACAGGTATATAAATATAAATTCTGCGTATTCACAATGATCTGTAGAAAAAATATGTAAAATAAAATAATACGGGGAAGTTTGAGATCAAAAAGAGATTGGTAAAACTGCAAATATCCCATTGAGAATGCATAGAAATAGCTGCAATGACATATGCTTTGAGAATATTATGTAGTACCTATAAAGGATGCTAACGCTGTTGCCTGATCCATGAAATGTTCTGCTCTGCTCTCACCTCCTGGTCACACTGTACATAGGTGTAACAGCTGCACTTTCATTTAGACCTCATGTTGCCCACCACACTAGTCACAAATGCTACTTGATCATGACTACAATACAAAGCCAATATTAAAACTATTGATATTTCATTAGATCTTTGAATGTCTACATCATGCCATGTTGATAGCATAACAATAAATTTGTGGATGAGGTAACATGGTCAATTAAATCAAGTTGATCAGTCGGCATGAATCCTACCACCTCCCACCACCCCAGATTATGACGGCACACAATTGTGTGTGTGTGTGTGTGTGTGTGTGTGTGTGTGTGTGTGTGTGTGTGTGTGTGTGACTGCGCACGATTGTGTGTGTGTGTGTGTGTGTGTGTGTGTGTGTGTGTGTGTGTGTGTGTGTGTGTGTGTGTGTGTGTGTGTGTGTGAGTGTATTTTATGAAATGTCAGGCATACAGTAGATTAATCTGAACATGAATCAAAGTTTATCTTGCTGAAAACACAATTTTACTCATACTGTGCTTTTAGGGCAGACAGTACAGCATGTTGCTTGTTAACCTATTTCTCTCTCCTTTCAGTTTTGTCTTCTTTTTCTTTACGATTGAAAAGAGTTTAGGGTCAGCAGGACAAAATAGAGTTGATCAGGTTGCTGTAACAACTTTTTTTAATACTTTGGCCTAAGTCATCTGAAGCCACTCAGCGTGCATGCTGTAAGGTGCGGAACAGGACAATGTAACACTGCAGTGTGCAACTAGTGTGAAATCTGCTGGTATAAAGTTGCAATTGTAGGGTGTACATTACAGCGATTTATTCGTTAGGCTAGCACTTAAGGGCTTCAGAGCAATTATCCTGTAACTGATGTCTTTGCACCACTAGGTCCTCACAGTCAGACTTTAATCCTGTCTATAAACCTGTGTGATCCTAAATATGATAACATGGAAATCATCCTAATTTTCCCCCATTCTTTTCTTGGATTCTCTGGATAATTTGAAACGGGTTACATCCATTTTGATTTAAGACATTAAATATGAACATTCCATTCAAATGTCACATTTTCTTACGGTTATTTTAAAATATCCCTCCTCAGTTACTGGATTACAATCTCTTGTGATAATCAAACACCAACCTTGAACCCAGTGTTCTGATGCACGCAGCAAATGCCATGAAAATGCAAGCATTATGCAGTTTTTTAGCCTGTGGCATGAGCTAATCTGATTAGCAGTCTGGCTAGGTAACATACTTCTTCTAGTTCATGGAAAGAAAGAAATGTATATATATATGCATCAAAAGATAAGAAGAGCATAGCTTTTTGTATGATGATCTTTGGGTGTTCCTATAAATACGGAGTCCGACAATATGTTGCCCAAAATATAACATTATAATTGCACAAATTTATAGTATTGATAATTTTGAATATATATAATACATCTTTTGCTTTTAATCCACACACACAAACTGAAAAAGCTTCCATATGCAAAATATGCCAGCTAGCATACTTATACAAGTCTGGAGGTTTTTCGGAAGTCTGTTATCTCAATATCAACACAACACATGATGCTCTCATGGTACACATTAAAATCTACTACAGCATATCAATTTCATCTGTCCTCCAGAGAGAGCTATGTTCCTTGAGACAGTGCATGTGTTATGTTGCATAGATCTCCATGTCAGTGCAGTGACCCTTCATCCCAGCCATGAGCCCCAGCACCAAGCCGGTGATCCTGCCCACCACTAGGCTGTCTACTGGATGGTCACCTTGGCCACTGGTGGCGACTGTAGACAAGCCTACCTTGAGGCTACCTTCACACCCCACAGCTTCTGAACCATACAGAGTGAATGCCTTTGAGGCTTTGCTCACATTAACCAATTATGGCATGGCAGTTTGGCGCCATCAAAATGTCAAGATTGACCGACAAACATTCTCTCTTCACAACTGGTCAACCCTTTCAGAAACATTAACACTGTGAAAGAGGTTATATTCTAGGCTACAGCAAATGAGCCTTATTTTGCCCCTTGCTCCTGATTTCTTCCTTTCTAAAATTCACACATTTTATGACATTATCAGAAGGAAACCACACATGATTTTTGCACCACATTCATCTTTAAATGCATCAAGCTCAGCAGCAGTTTTTCATGTCATTTCCTGAAAACTCTGTGACTCTGATGTCTCCAAATTATATAAATGGAGATAACTCATCATCTGATGCCATCTAATATTTTCAATCATAAAATTGCTGTCATGACCATTGCCTTGGGCTGGTGATGGCCAAGTTGGAGTATGCACAGATGCACTATAGGAAACCACCCACAAGCTGGAACAGCCATATCAACATGTACATGTATACATTCATCACGCATGCTATCTGTGGCTACACTCATTAATGTAAGCCTTCTCATCTGAGTTTGCACAAGGCTGAGAGAGCTGCTGATGGGTTTTTTTTTTAATTCAGCTGCTAATCCGTTTGAAAGTCAGTACTTCCCTATTTTAAGCAAGGCCAAATTTGAGGATACTTCCTCCACAGTCATGCTTACCACTTCTTTATAATCCAGTGTCATTAGAGAAACATCACATGGAAGCTCTGGGCCCGTATTCACAACGGCGATTTATCTTTTTAACACTCGATTTATCCCCTAGCCCCGCGTTATCTTGATCGGTTAGATAAGGTACGCTCGTCAGAGGATCCTAGGTTGCGCTTTGCTATATTATATATACTGCCTTTTACTGGTTTCCAGCCAAGGGAGAGCAGAACAGGCAGTTGGAATCGTCTGAGTTTAGAGATAAATCGGAGTTAAAATAAATCGCCGATAAATCGCCGATAAATCGCCGTTGTGAATACGGGCCCTGGTCTTTATCTCCAAAGGTCATGGTGGTCCACACTATAGTATGAGATAATGCAGCCACAAAAAACAGAGTTTGAGATTTAGAGCATCACAGTCTTCTGACCATCCATGAGAAAGGCATCAGCAAATCTGAAAGGTCTAGACAATGGAATGCATTGTGGAGTAAATTGAAGTCTTCTACAAGCCCTGTGCACTACACGTTGTGCCACAACATTAACTCTTATGGTCCTGTAAGTTATTCACGTGTTTCATTCCCCAGTGTAAGGATTATGCAGTTTGTAGAAAAAATCAGTCAAGTAACAGCCACATGGGGTGAGCAGCTATGGGCGGGACAGAATTGAGCAGATTGGGCAGTTATGGGCGGTACAGGATCTTAAGAGTTACTTAGGCCAACCAACCACACTCACTGTTTAGTGACACAGGACGGAACAGCTGTGCCTATTATCACATGATATATATTCTCTCATTTTAACAGCAGTCTGCATTAAGAGTCTGCCTTTTTCTCGTTTCAGTAAAACAGGGTACTATATAAAATAAGCTGCACACTTGTCCATTACTTAGATTTTTAAAAAATTTAGGTCCATCTTTTGTACAGCAGTTTTCACCATCTCTTTGTCTTCTACTTCAATATACTATGTTAAGACGTTTCACCCTGTGTAGCAACAGCCTCTCAAAATCACGCTGGAATAATCCGCTGTTAATCATTACTCCACTTCAACAATTGCCAGTCAATTTTCACCCACTTTGTTACAACATATTCTGGTATATGGTGTCAAGGACTTCTGAACTGATAAGCCGCAGATTTCAAGTGCAACCAAATTTTACAATGACGCTTTGAATGATCTGCTTGGATCATATCTTGAAATGCCAGAGCAACACAGAATGCATATATAGCAAGTCTGTGCAAAAAAAAAACCAACTGAATGTAGTTAGAATGTTAGAAAACAATACAGTGGATTTGATTGATACCATAATTATTGATGAGGATATTACACAAATAAATTTGCTTTCATGAACAACTTAGACATTTGAAACAAGTCTATGTACTGTTAATATTTGTGGAAATAGTTTTCTCTTTCCTTTGTGGTAAACACTGAGTAATATCAAAATATTTACCAAGAAAATATAGCAATATAGGCCTAATCAAAATCATACAAAGCTTGAATTTGTTTTTCTTTGTTTTTAGAAAAGTTACCAATGCTAGGAATACCTATTTTTAAAAATCACCATGACATTAAATAATGGTTCAGTGTAGTCAGCTTGGCTCAGACTTTCCTATGGCAATTAGTTGGACCTGAAGTCGAGTTAGCGAGCTGTCGTTGCCTGCTGATGCCATAATTAATACATCTGGGGACGACTCAGTGAACAAGACCACTCGTTTTAAATATCAGTTTTGCTTCAGTGGCGAGATAAAATGTAATGGCTCATCGTTATCTCTCCCACAGTACGCTCAGCCTTAGTAGTTTCACTTAGTGATAGGCCAGTAAGTGCCTACGAACTGACTGCACAATCGGGTAGGCTGCGAGTACA
>JAWQFJ010024331.1:0-7500 GCA_034096865.1 Theodoxus fluviatilis | reverse complement strand
TTGGTGAAGGAGAAAGAATGATTTTTTTATCCCTCCAGGTTTACTGGAGGTCCTCAGCTTTATGGATTAGCTCACTCGGTAGCGCGTCAAATATTGTTTTGTCCCTGGGACATGCTTGGTTGTAGGGGATGTGCGTATGGGTTTGAATCCGCACAGAAGCTTCTTTTTTTTAAATGTGTATATGGTATTCGAGAGAGAGAGAGAGAGAGAGAGAGAGAGAGAGAGAGAGAGAGAGAGAGAGAGAGAGAGAGAGAGAGAGCCACCCCACTCGTTGTTGTACACGTGAGAGGTTGCGGGTTCGAACCTTACTTTTCCCTCCCCCCCTCTTTTCTCGATTGGTTGCGGGTTCGAACCTCATCTTTTTGTTGTTGTTTTGTTTTTTTTATGCTAAAAACCAGGAGGTTCAGCGCCAACGGTTTTTATCACGTTAACGGTTGATAAGATAGCTGTGCACGTTGGAAAGTTTTGTTTTGGTTCTCAACAGCTAGTGTAGAAAATTCCTTATTAATGCATACGCATTTAGTAAATTTACAAAATTCCTGGCCATCTTCTTCAGGAAATTTCCAAATTTCTAAAAACTTTTAGGAAATTAGTAAATTCCCCGAGTGAAACGGTAATTTTGCAAATTTACTGAAAATTTCAGGAAATTAGTAAATTTGCTAGTTATGTTAATTTACTGTAACATATACATAACAACGGTTCCAACGTTCCTGCATGGTTTTATTGACGACAAAATAGTCGCGTGTGGAACCCCCCCCCCCTCTCTCTCTCTCTCTCTCTCTCTCTCTCTCTCTCTCTCTCTTTCTCTCCATCCATCCCTCCCTCTCCCCCTTTCTCTGTCCCTCTCTCTCTCTCTCCCTCCCTCCCTCCCTCCCAACACACACACACACACACAAAAAGAGCTTAAGTTTTTGTTGGTTGGGTTGGGTTGGGTTGGGATGGGTTGGGTTGGGTTGGATTGGATTGGGGGTTGGGTTGGCTGGTTGGATTGGTTGGCTGGTTGGTTTGGTTGGCTGGTTGGCTGGTTGGTTTGGTTGGTTTGGTTGGCTGGTTGGGTTGTTGGGTTGGGATGGGTTGGGTTGGGTTGGGTTGGATTGGATTGGGGGTTGGGTTGGCTGGTTGGATTGGTTGGCTGGTTGGTTTGGTTGGCTGGTTGGTTTGGTTGGTTTGGTTGGCTGGTTGGGTTGTTGGGTTGGGATGGGTTGGGTTGGGTTGGGTTGGATTGGATTGGGGGTTGGGTTGGCTGGTTGGATTGGTTGGCTGGTTGGTTTGGTTGGTTTGGTTGGCTGGTTGGGTTGTTGGGTTGGGATGGGTTGGGTTGGGTTGGGTTGGATTGGATTGGGGGTTGGGTTGGCTGGTTGGATTGGTTGGCTGGTTGGTTTGGTTGGCTGGTTGGTTTGGTTGGTTTGGTTGGCTGGTTGGGTTGTTGGGTTGGTTGGCTGGTTGGATTGGTTGGCTGATTGGTTTGGTTGGGTTGGTTGGTTTGGTTGGTTGGTTGGTTTGGTTGGTTAAGTTCGTTTGGTTGGTTTGGCTGGCTTGGCTGGCTGGCTGGCTGCCTGGCTGGCTTGCTTGCTTGTTTTTTAGGGGGGGGGGAGGGGGGGGGGGGGGGGGAGCGGTGATACAATGGTGTAAGCATGGGCGCACGTTGATGTTTCAATTTTGTGTCTGTTTCTGTCAGCAAAGATATATTTGCATTGCCTGACAGCGCACATGTATAGATCGATGCCGTTTGTAATCAACCTGCACTCGATCAGAAGTGACTGAATTCTTGTGCGATTTCATGTCTGCATAAAACAATGAACAATATGACCTGGAGTAGGCAACACGACACCCACTGCTATCGATTAATAACAAACAAACAGACTGACTGACTGACTGACTGACTGACTGACTGACCGACGGACCAACCGATCGACTGGACCGACCGACCGACTAGACCGACCGACTGACTGGACCGATGGACTGACTGGACCGACCGACCGACTGACTGGACCGACCGACTGGACCGACCGACTTGACCAACCGACCGACTCGACCGACCGACTCGACCGACCAACCGACTGGGCTGACTAACATTTGCCATATACCTAAAAAAACATGAATATATTCGTCATGTACGGCAGGCATATTTACATTGCTCTGAAAGGGAATGTGAAAACGTGTACGTGCGTGCATGTGTGTGTGTGTGTGTGTGTGTGTGTGTGTGTGTGTGTGTGTGTGTGTAAACCTTCACGTGTTTGCACGCACTTGCAGGATATAAGCATTTCAAATAACAAGAAGTGCAAAGCCCATACGACTCACATGCTTGACCTTGACCTTTACATGACCTTGACCTTCAGGTGACCTTCAAGGTCAAGGCCAATCAACTACACCTAGCAATGACATCATACACTAAACTAAGAAATGCTTTACACATTTTTCCTACCAAAATACAAGTGGCCTTTACCCAAGGTCAAGGTCATTCAAGGTCATGCAACACAAAGCTGTTAATTCAAGACATAGGAAGCACAATGATGCTTATTGGCACTTTCTACCATGAGATATGGTCACTTTTAGTGGTTCACTACCCCATTTTGGTCACATTTCATTAGGGTCAAAGTGACCTTGACCTTGATGATATGTGACCAAATGTGTCTCATGATTAAAGTATAACATGTGCCCCACATAATTATTAAGTTTGAAACAGTTATCTTCCATAGTTCAGGGTCAAGGTCACTTCAAAATATGTATACAATCCAACTTTAAAGAGCTCTTGTGACCTTGACCTTGAAGCAAGGTCAATAAAACTGGTATCAAAAGATAAGGATTACTTTGCCCAATACACCATATATAGGTCAGGTATCCAATCTCAAAAACTTCAGAGAAACTTGGGAAAATGTGAAATATGGCTGTTTTTTAGACAACATTTACGGCCCCTGCGACCTTGACCTTGAAGCAAGGTCAAGTCACCATGTATGTTTTTTGACGCCTTGTCATCATACACCATCATGCCAAATTGGGTGTTGATAGACTTAATAGTCTCCGAGAAAACTTTTTATGGACGACACCACGCCCGGACGGACGAAACGGGTGAGTACATAGACTCACTTTGGCTTCACATGTGAGTCAAAAAAGAAGCTTCTGTGCGGATTCGAACCCGTACGCGCATCCCCTACAACCAAGCATGTCCCAGCAACAAAACATATTCGACGCGCTATCGAGTGAGCTAATCCATAAAGCTGTGAGGACCTTCAGTAAACCTAGAGGGGAAAAAAATCCTTCTTTCTCCTTCAAAAATGTCCAATCTGCTCGAAATTACGTCACATTTTTCGACATCAAATGATCACGTCACACATGCCAAAACTTCCTTTGAGTCGGGACAGAGTTCCGTCCCTTGCCTTCTTTGCAACACCAAAACGTACAAAAAGTCACTTTCTTTTCAAACCTCGATTCTGAAAATTTGATACATTCAATCGGACCTAACTTCCAGTAAGTGTGCAAAATGTCAAGGAAATCCGTCCTGTAGTTTTGGAGATATCCGCCGTTAAGTCGGAACTGACAGACAGACAGACACACACACACACACACACACACACACACACACACACACACACACACACACACACACAGATAAAGCTGTGAGGACCTCCAGTAAACCTGGAGGGATAATGGAAGACATTATAACGTTACAAATACCCCATCAGCAGGAAAAGATCCCCGATCAAGCAGGTATGGCATCAAGACCAACCTCTAACTCCCTCAGACTGATGGCGAAAGCAGCTTGGATTTGGACTAAGTGCAATTGTGGCGACCAAGATGCCGCACCCGGGACGATGGTCTAGGTAGTCCAAGCCGAGCCTCACAGCCCATCACACACACATAATCCTCCCCACCACCACCATTGCTCACAAAACTTGGGCTTTGATCCCAACAAACAAAGCATCAACCAACAGGCAGGCACCTGGTGTTATTACCAGATGTGGCCCACCCCCCTAGAGTGTAAAAAAGTTAAAGGGCCGAAACACCTGTTGACGGGTTTGCAATCCTACAAGGAAGAATGGAATTTTCCATTCCTACTAGTAAGAATGGCAATTGCCATTCCTACTGGCGTTTTATCAGTAGAAATTGAAATTGAGATTTGTACTAGTAGGAATGGAAACTTTCCATTCTTACTATCCCAGTTGAAACAATAATTCAGTAGAAATTGAAATTCTCCATTCTGTCTCGTGTTAAATCGAATTAACAGTTATGAGGTAACATTAGGTGATATGTGTCGTGGCATTATGAATTGTGTGTAATGAAATGTTTGTTATGGTTGATTTAGGAGAGAGAAAAAGTTGACATATTAAAGAAGTATACTCATTTGACATATTTGATTGTCTTGCTGCTTTGTTCTTGTCTTTGATTTAAAGCAGTCATTTAGATATAAAACAACACGCATTTTGTGTGTACACACAGCGTATCAATCAGATGACACTCTCTTTATTAATAAAGCTAAAGGTATCAGCATAAAGAAGATGAGCTCAAAATCAATAAACAAATAATAAGCAGTCCCATCTCATCACAAAATACTTCCACAATCATCACAGACAGGCATACATCCGCATTCACTGGCATACTTCTACAATCACTGGCACACTTCCACAACCATCACAGACACTGACATACTTCCACAATAAGCTCTCTACATTTTTGCACTGTGTGCTCTTTGGGTGACACTTGATACAACAGGAGAGTTTCGCGCCTTTGCATGGACATCTCTTCGTTTGACAAGCTCCCTTGCATTGGCAAAGTGTCCTTGCCACAGCTTTGTTCTGCCATCTTGTTGATGCTCGGGATGCCTGAATTATGGTCACTTCTGGGAGATCATGTGGATCACCATCGTTCAGAGGTGGAAATGCGATGCTGTTCATGTCTACGAGTTCCTCTCCACGGAACCAGTTTTTGATCATGCCTGCAGGACAGCACACTTAATACATGATGGAATCACCAGATTCCTTTGTGTCTAAAATATTGCATGTTAGCAAGTGAACATCTGTGTTTGTCCCATCTGCGCTGTGAATTCTCACACCGACAGTGCAGCCTCTTAAGAAAGATTTTGTGAATTGTTTCACTTTCTTTTGGTATCTAGTCTCCTGCCGCCTAGCTGGATTCAGGTAGTTTTTTCTTGCTTCTAGTCGCCCTTCTCTAAGCAAAGAACCAGCATCGTCATTTTCCACTATGGCACTCTTTCCAGAGGACAAACTGACCAACTTCAAGAGGTTCTTTCATGGGATTTGCCTCGGTTGGAACAAAAGTGGAAACAAATACTTCGTCAACTGACACAGCAACATGAAAACGTGGATCAACTTTCACACCATTGCACAAATTCTCTGTTTGTGTGTTCTGTCCCAGCACCAACAATTTGATTGTCAAATAAAAGCAAGCATTCTTTCCCTCTCTTTAGGCCTGCTGTGCTCGTGCCAGAAGTAACAGAGCGTGGGGTGTAGAATAGATCAGTTGACCATAGACTGGAAACATCTGACTGTGAACCAGCCTGTGCTCCACTGCTGCCGTCCTCTACGTCCTGCCCAGCTGTTCTGTCCGTTGGCTGCATCACGGAACCATCACCAGGCTGCACCACGGAACCATCACCAGGCTGCACCACGGAACCATCACCAGGCTGCATCACGGAACCATCACCAGGCTGCATCACGGAACCATCACCAGGCTGCATCACTGTACCATCACCGTCGACTGTGCCGTCGACTGGCTGCACGACCGCTGCTTCTTCACCAGGCTGCTGTGAGGAATTCAACCTTTCAACAAACTCCTCTGGCAAATCTTCTTCATTCAGAACTCCTTGTGCTGCGAGTTCTTCCCACACACCTTGGCCTGAACGTGCTTTCTGTCCAAACACTAGTTCGTAGGGAGTCCTTCCTGTTGTGCCAGACATGGATGTGTTCATTGAGTGAACGACCAGCTTCATGCCCTGGGTCCACTCTGTACAGTGAATGTCCATCCACTTACCAAGCTTGATTTGGAGGTCACCATTTCCTCTTTCCACACATCCTGTAAACATCATGACGACATTCTGTCTTATCAAAGACGTTTGTTTCAACGTTTTACCTGGAACATTTAAAGTCTGATTACAAAAATGACAAATGTAATATTCTGTTTTAGAAGGCTTGAGCTTTACAAGAATTAAAAAGAGACTAAATTTTAAAGTGGACCAAAAGGAGTTCCCCAGATTCTTTACTTGTTCATACACATTTCTAAATTCCTAAAGACTTGATCTCATAGTAGGATAAGATACACCGATGACAAAATCGCAATACCATGACTTTGTGGATGCCTTGGGCGTCCACGGATGATGGAATTACCCGGCCAGAGCTCGCATACCTCTCTGATGACGTTTGCTGTAAACTCGCGGCCGTTATCACTCTGGAGGATCCGTGGGGGACCAAAAGTGCAAAACAGGTCAAACAGATGGGCTGCCACTTCTGCAGCTGACTTTGTTTGACTGGCGTATGCCCAGCAAAACTTGGAGAAGCAATCCCTGGCATGCACTACCCACTGGAAGTCGTTATCCGGCCTAATACGGAAATCAAACAGATATATCTGGACACGGAGCAAAAAGCTCAAGTTAATCATAGGCTTTCCCGATGGCAACAGCTTCGGCACCTGGCGTTGTGCACAACTTGTACACGTTTTCAAGAACACGTCGATTGCTCCATGCTTCACACCGGTGTAGTTCTCCTTGACCTCGGTCCATGTTTTATCCCGTCCCTTGTGGCCCACACGAGCATGGCATCTGGCTATGGTGCTGAACAGCTCATCTTTTGTCACGAATGGGCACTTTATCTTGACGCAAAACACAATGTCCTTGGAACCTACGCGCTGAAGCTTGAACTGCTTGTGACAGCGGAATTTGAAGTATGCTCTATCGCTGCACTTGCTTCCTTTTCCCATGGAAAGGGCATTCTCAATCTTGTTGTATCTCTCCTGGCTAAACACGAAATTGTCTTTTTTCGCTGCTGTAAGACTGCTGATATGGTCTTCTAAAAGGCTGTAAAATTTCTGTCTCTGTCCTTCATCCTCCATGGTTGATGTGGCTTTGTCCATTTCAAATTTCAGATTGAAGTGTTCTTGGTTCAATGTGTAGAGCTGTTTTTAATATTTTAGGAGCAGTGTTCAAATATGCAGCCAGTATTCAATGCAGTTATTATAAGAGTCAATCAGATTTGTGTTCACCATGTAGAAATAACTGCTATAATGCCATAAAAAAGTTTTTTTGGTTGTTCTTTTGTCTCATTAAAAGTGTTCATAAAAAGTGTTCACATGATCACAGTCAATGAGCAAATCCATGTTCTGGTTACAAACCGAACAGTTGTTCAATAAGTGAAACATGAGTACAAATCCAAACTTCGATTTCAATTTCTATTGAATTGTTGTTTCAACTGGGTTAGTAGAAATGGAAAGTTTCCATTCCTACTAGTACAATTGGCAAGTTCAATTTCTACTGATAAAACGCCAGTAGGA
>JAWQFJ010024330.1:0-20385 GCA_034096865.1 Theodoxus fluviatilis | reverse complement strand
TCTCTCCATTTTTATTGTGCGGGGGCTGTCAATGAGAGTACCGCTTGGATTTTAGGAATTGCTGTGGTTTTCCAACTTTTTGCATTTCCTTGGTGTCTGGAAAAGAGGATCTAGTGCTATGTTGAAAAGTGTGAGTGATAGTGGATCCCCTTGCTTGACACCTTGTTTTATCGTTATTGGATTGCTGGCTATCTTCCCCACTTGTATTTGTGTGGTTGCCTCATCGTACATATCCTTGACCAGATCAATGAATCTTTCTGGGAACCCCATTCGTCTGAGACTCTTCTCTACCAGATCGTGCGACACCGTGTCGAATGCCTTTGCTAGGTCTAGTAGTGCGATGGCCAGATGGCCTGTTGTCTTCTTTGCCTTCTTGATTATCTTATTGAGGACATATGTGTGATATGCTACTCCTGGTGTTGAGATAAAGCCTTTCTGTGCTGAGTGCAGTGAGACCAGCGGGAGTACTCCCTTGGCGAGTATCTTACAGTATAGCCTTATCAGACAGCTGCCAATCGTGAGGGGTCTGCAGTTGCCTATCTCCTTCAGTTTTTCATTGTCCTGTACCTTTGGAAGGAGGCTTGTTCTAGCTCGTTTCACTTCTTGTGAAATTTTCCCTGTGTATATCCAGATGTTGAACATTACTGTTAATGCTTCTGCTGACAATTTTCTTGTCTTTATGTATTCCATGGTGATGCCATCAGGTCCTTTAGCTGTGTTATTATCTGTGGTCTTTATTGCCCCAGTAACTTCTTCTGTGATATTTCCAAGTAGAGCCATCTGTTGCTCCTCATCTATTTTCCTGTCTGGACTTGGATATTGATCAATGTCAACTTCCTTACTTGGTGATTCGAAGATCTGTCTGTATGCAGCTTCAGCTGTCTCTATTGGTATCTCAGTTTCTTGCTTCTTCCTTATTTAAAATCTTCCTGATTGCCCCTCTTTTGTTCCTCTTCCACTGTTCTTGTATGTCTCTGTAGTTCTGTCTTTTCTTAATAGCCTTCTTGGATTTATAATTTTTGTCATTGTCTCTATTGTCTCTTGTGGCGGTCTAGTGACCACTGTGTTACGAGTTAGGTTCAAATTATTAATTCAATAATTCTGGATCATTTATGTCTAGGGGTACTTCCACAACCCTACTCGCACACTTCCACTCTCTCACTCAAACAGAGAATAGAACAAGTCTGAAATGAAAGATGGGACCACAAAATCACAAATCAAATGCTTTAATTCCCGTACAATCAAAAATAGATGATGAGCGACGAACGCTATAATTAATTACTAATAATAGTAATTATGCAACAAATAATCTAAATTCCCAATCCCAAACAATCTGAGTAAATGATCTGCCAAACCAGTGTGGATACTTAATTGCAGAGACAAAACTCCGGGGCGTGGAGCATGCTAGCCGTGCGCGTGGCAAATGTGCGGCGAGGGGGGGGGGGGGGGGGGAGGCGTGAGGCTTGGAAAAGGGGAGGTGGGGAATTGGATATCCTGTGCACCGGGGCACACACACACACTTATTCAGGCCTCGTCTAAAACTTCTGGAAGTGGGCTTGAACTACCACCCCAGTAGGCTTGTCCGGCGAAAAACAGGATCTCTCTCTCGCCTGCGGGTAGAGGTGAAAATAATTCCTCCCCAGGACGAGGCGACATTGGTAAACTTCAAGGGCCTCCCGTTGCAGACTCAGGAGACGAGCAGACAGGCGACTTGGGTAAACTTCAAGTGCCTCCTGTTGTAGACTCAGAAGAGCGGACAGGCGACTTGGGTAAACATGAAGTGCTCCAGCGATGAAAGCAGTCAAAGTAAGGATGATTCATGATTAGCTTTATAAATTGCTTTCAACCCATGCGTTAGTGAAAATGGTACGAGGATTCCGATGGCGCAATCTGATCATGGTTGTGACTGAGTAAGGTTAAAACAAAAATTATTGCGTACAATAGAGTTCCCACCCATCCACCACCCACCCCATTTTACACATCAGCATTTTCACCCCTTTTCACAGATAGGTCTACACACTAATTAAGCTTGGTTGCCAAATTTTGAACCGCGTCATCATGTTCACTTGTAGTAGTTGTACTGCACTGTGTTGTAGTTGTACCGTGTGTAGTAGGCCTATTCGCTATTAAGCTATTGTTTCATAACTTACAAGTATGAAATCGCACCAATATGATGATCAAATGCATGATACATAAATGGAAGTTGGGTAAGAGGAGTCATCGCTGGTGGGTAGGGATGAGTTTCCTCTGCTGCATGGCTGACAGCATCCAGATGGGCCTTGTCAGTAGCAGTGGCCAAGGCGCTTTTGACAACAGCACTTTTGTTTTTGGCAGTGGTGTCATGACTTTGGTCGTCTGCACTTCCCCCTGTGTCTGTACCTGTACAACTGCTGCTGGCTGGCGCCTTGCTCCTCTTGCCAGCGGAAGCTCTGGCAACTCTTTCTGCAGAAGCAGGGCTGTTGGTGCCAACATTTACCGTTTCCATGCAGACAGTTGCGTCGGTGCTGGTGTTAGGAGTATCATTACCGGTTTCCACACGTTCATGAGTGTTGGCGCCTGCAGTTCCATTGGTCTTGTGGGCATTCTCTTCAGGGCAAGCACCGTCTCCAAATTCTGCATCATGAAGGGTTGCCGAGTCACCCGTGTGGTGGGCACTGCCACTTTCACTGCTGCAACCGTGGCTTGTGGCGCCATTACGAGGAATGCCGACACTGCCACAGCAGTTGCCAGCGTTTTCAGTGAGACTGACATTACTGCTCTTTACTTCGTGTGTGCCATCAATCTGAGCTTCGTCATGAATGCTGGAGTCACAATCAGCCATGTTATCATGGCTATAGGATTCTCCAAGAGTTCTTTCATCACGAACAGTTCTGACGACATTTTCATTTTTTCCAGCACCGGCACTGGGGCTGACGCCATCAGTGATGCGTGCTTCATCATTGATGCCAGTATTGTCAATGACGCCGTCCGTTCTTGTGTCACTGACCTGGCCGGTACAGCCGTCATTGTGAATGATGGCAGCTTCATCATCAGTTCCTCCATTGCAAATGATGTTGACAGCCTCGGTAACATTTTGGATGTTCACGCAGGAGTCCGTACTCATGCCCACGCCATCATTTGTGCCGCCATCATTACGTCTCACATAACTGATGCTGACGTCATGGTTGGCACTTGTACCATCCTCTGCACGTGCGTCCAGGGTTCTGGCCCGATGACTCAGGCTGGCCTCCACAGCACCAGCACCACTCTCACTTCCAGGCAGAACGCTGGCAGCATTGCTGGCATTCTCGTTGGTGTTGACCTTGTCCTCTTGTGCACCGACTGTCATGGCGTCGGGGTCAGGGACGTTTTCCTCACTGGAGGAGATGGTGAATCTTGGGGAGGAGGAATGGGAGGCCGAGAGAGACGAGCGGGAGGGAGTGGGAGAGGGGGAGGGAGATGAAGGCAGTGGGCCCTGACTGTTTCACACCACCAGGGGGTGCCACCTCACACACCCATAGGAACTATTATTTGACAAGCTTATAAACTGTGATCTTTTGGTGTCTTTTTATCAACTTTAAAATTCAGATTTAAAATTGACCTTTGGAGTCTTGTAGATGGAATCACCACAAGATGGGTGACTTTGACAAGTGCACACGTGTCTGCCGTAGCGTATTAGGTGCTTAACCGCACTCTGGTTAACCTTGTGGATGTGCAGGGCAGTCCTAATGATCAGAAAATATTATTTAACAAGCTATATTTAAAATATGCTCACTTTTGTGGTGTCTTTTATACACTTTTAAAAATTCAACTTTAAAATTGACCTTTGGAGTCTTGCGGACTATGACTATGGAGTCAGAGCAACTCGCAACTGCCTTCACCATAAGGTATTGAATCGCACTGCAGACCAAAAAAGAAAATGGTCTGTACTGACCTTATCTATTTTTCACAACTCGCCACTGTCCCTGAGTAGGAGCCAGAGCAACTCGCAACTATCAAATAGACGCAGATCAACTCGTAGCTGATTTTGGAGTCAGAGCAACTCGCAAACTCGCAACTCGCACAACTTTATTGTTAGGTAGTGTAGGTAGATCACTCTGCACTCCTACCTGGCTGTCAGATCTTAGCCATCAATACGGATGTTACCGACTCTCACGACATGGACGTGCCTGATTTAAGAGTCAGTGAAGTCGGTGAAGGATTGATCAAGCTGCCCTGCGATATGGGGTGGGGTGGGTATAGTGTGAAGCGGTTTGAGATCCAGACATGAGTGAGGAGTCGCTATATAAAATTACACCTCTCTACATTGCTTGACCTTTTCACAAGCGCCACGAGATCTGTGAGGGTTTGGACTTCCTGTGGGTATGGGGTTGAAATTGACATTTCGTGTCAACCTATACGCTTTGTAACAGGCGAATACATAGGGATATTGTGACTCTATTTGCGCTTATACTGTTCTAGTGATTACTGTTCTAGTGATTTTCGTACCAAGTCATGCTATATTGATCAAAGAAAAGAAACCTTGAAACTAAGCTTGCAGTAAATTAGAAAGGTCAAATCAGATTATATACTCTCTGCAACCCTCCTGTGGGTTCAGGATACGAATTGACCCACTGCGTCTCCCTACGCGATTCGTAAGAGGCGAATAACTAGGGACACCGTGACTTAGCGTTTACTCTAAACTGTTCTAGTGATTATGTGCTTGATGGCCTTGTATAGCTTACAAATGCAGATAGCTTGTAAAACATTGTCCGTCCATGCGTGAAAGTTTGAAAACTCGTTGCAGTATATATATATAAATATTTTACCCATGTCTCCAAACTCCATCCATCCATCCATCCATCACATAGCCTACAAAGGCAGAGAGACGGTAAAACTCACTCCATCCACTCATCTCTGCAATCTGTCTCTGTAGGAAGAAGAGAAAACAGTCAGAATGTCATTTTGTGAGAAAGGAGGTGCCCTACTTGTCCTAGTCCTCTTTTGTGTGATAGTTCATTGCAGGGCTTGACCTGGCACTGGGCAGACTACCACACAGTCCTCCTGTAAGTGATGGCAATGTCGAAGTTTCATCGTCACTTTTGCTGTAGATTCGGTCACGATTCTGATTTACTGGCACAACTTTCATGTCCAAATCGTCAAGATTGTCTTAGATTGACCAGTAACCCTCATCATCTCCATAATTGGAGCCTCCTTCCTAACGTTCAGTATTTAATCGCGGTCTTCTTCGTCACCATGCCTCTCAAGAGAGTGTAAACTCGAGGTGTGGTGGCCATACTGAATGCTAAATGTAACCCTGTATCCAAAGTAAAAGTATCTAGAAAGGTAACTCTGATGAAGCATAGTGTAAAACAAAATCAAGGCAGCAATAATTAGCTCCCTTTAGTTACCAGCAGCAACAGGAAAAATCGAGGACGGCCAGCAAAGCCATATGGTTGTACTGCTTGGTCAAAGGTTGCTGCTGGACTCAAGTTGTCCTTGGATTCACTGTCCGTGTCATCAGCCGCTGCCTGCTGCAGCACCGCCAGGAAGCTGCTCTTGAACTCAGGAAAGGTCACCTGCAGGAAGAGACATTGGTCTGTCCAAGAATAACACTTTGTTCCAGGAAATATTTCAATTCGGCAGACCTAGGTTTAAACCATCATTACAAATACAAGTGGAAAGAAAGGTGTCTGTCGCCTGCACAGTTGGGTAGTCTCCTGCCGTGAACCTGATAGGCTGGCGTCGGATGACGCCTGTGCTTGCTGCCTCAGTCTTCTCAGCAAAGCACTGACTGATCTCTCAGTACTCCTCCAGTCTTGTACTCATCTGCAAGTCGGCCCGCAGATGTTGTGCTGAGTATGCAATGGGTTCACTCATTACATACGTGGCTTAAGTGTAGGTGACGTTTCCCAGAAAACGGGAGTTTTTTAACCCTTTTTTTAAAAATCAACAAAAAAAATCCCATAATGACATATGATAAAATGGTTTATTTCTCTTGAAAGGTACATTCCTCAACTTAAATGTGAAGTGCTAGCCTAAGAAATGTCATGCAGACAAAATTCACACTGCTTTGATAAACAGACCTAGTAAAACTTAAACAGTGTTTCAGAACGCAACTCTCCTTTTTTGGATCGTTTTGCTCTTTATCACAACAATTATTTGAAAAATGCTTATTTTGACATACAAAAGTGATATCTCAATAAGGAAAAGTATCAAAAGCACTCATTATCATCATTTTGCTACTAAAGAAGATATAAACAGAAAAATTATAGCAATTACTCTTTGATGAACTAGGCACTACTGATACGGAGATCAATCTGAGACTTATTCAACACATTTGGTCCATCAGATTGTTTCATGAACAACCACAATTATATGCAAGGAAGAAAATATGCTGTAGTAATGAATTTTAACCCATTCCAAAGATATAAGTACTATAATTTACTGTGTACAAACAGCATCTGGCTAAATTAGTGACAAAGTCTTGATGTAGCTGGTTAGATACAAGGTCTTCTAGCATTGAAAACACTAAACTAAGTCTGTATCTAATGGAAACGGCGAAGAACTGTTCCAAAACCTTCCGTTAATTTGGTATGGTGGTTCTTAATTTTAGTTTCATTTAAAAATATTGCTTTGCAGTGTTGAAGAAAGATAATTGTATTATGTGAAGTAATTATTTTGTCTTTCAGAATTCGTCACTGTCTACAGTAGAGGCAGCTAATCTAACATGCACCTCTGAGTCTGCGGACGATACTTATAATCACGGTGTGGACTGTAACTATGAGCGCAAAAAGACACCAGATCAATGTCTGCCTGACTGCAGCGCTGTTTGGAAAAGTTCAAACTGCAAAGATCAAGGTAGTTCTGAGTTACAAAGTTCCAGCATTACTTCAAAAGATGGTACTTTTAATACTTTCCAGAATGGTCTGATTCCAAAAGTCACATTTACAGTTGAATGTGTGACTTCATGTGACGCTTCCTTCTGATAACGCTTCAGTTCCGAGCGCTTTTCATGCTACAACTACACGGGACATGGACGTACCCGTTGATGGGAGAGAAAATACGTTGACAAAAGCTTCCAAGGAAGAACTGAATAAGCACAAAAAAGCGCACAGTGAATCCGTGCAAGGAACAGTTTCTGCTCTCTCGAAATCACGCCATTTACGCTTACATAAACAAACCAACAAAGAGTCCAAACTTTTCATATGTTCAGTTTGTGAAAAGGCTTTCTCTCAGTCCAGTCATTTACGTACGCATGAACGAACCCACACAGGATCCAAGCCTTTCAAATGTAAAGTTTGTGGAAAGATTTTCTCTCAGTCCAGTACTTTACATCAGCATGAGCAAACCCACACAGGATCCAAGCCTTTCAAATGTACCGTTTGTGAAAAGGCTTTCTCCAAGTCCAGTAATTTACGTCAGCATGAGCGAACCCACACAGGGTCCGAGCCTTTCAAATGTACAGTTTGTGAAAAGGCTTTCTCTCAGTACTTAACGTACGCATGAACGAACCCACACAGGATCCAAGCCTTTCAAATGTACAGTTTGTAAAAAGGCTTTCTCTCAGTCCAGTATGTTACATCAGCATGAGCAAACCCACACAGGATCGAAACCTTTCAAATGTAGAGTTTTTGAAAAGGCTTTCTCTAAGCCCAGTACTTTACATCAGCATGAGCAAACCCACACAGGATTGAAGCCTTTCAAATGTACATTTTGTGAAAAGGCTTTCTCTCAGTCCAGTAATTTACATCAGCATTAGCGAACCCACACAGGATCTATTAATTTTTTATGCCGTTCTTGGCAATCTGGTTCCTATGTCGTGTTGCCTGCACAAGTAGCAAAATGGAATCTGTTTATCATGTACAATACTTGTACCCCCATTTGATGAATAAAGTTATTTTGGTCTGTATGTATGTGAATTTGTTAGGCGCTGGTCTCCACCCCATGGGTGCTGAAAGCGCATTTTTTAAAAGTGTCATAGTCTGGTAAAAAGAGTGAACAGTCTTTGGAAGGTCTTAAAGGAATCGCATTTCCTGAAGAACATGGGAATGTTTTCCCACAAATTTGGTCCAGCATATGAGAAGGAGCGGTGGGCATATGAGAAGGAGCGGTGGCCATATGATTGTAGTTTCATATCTGGTGTCACTAACAATCCCTGAGGTGAAGAACGAAGGATTCTTGTTGGAATATAGGGTATCAGTAGCTCACGCAGATATGATGGAACACAGTCGTTCACACACCTGTATACCAAACCAGGCAAGAGATCCTGAAATTGTTAAATTAACAGAAAAAAATTAGTGAGGGTCTGGGGGCTGGCGGAAGCCCCCAGTGGGGTCAAGGGGTGAAGCCCCGTGCGGGGGTGAGGGGGCAGAGCCCCCTGAAGCTGAAGAGTTTTCACAATGTTGACTTTAAAAATGTCACTCTCTTGACAGCTGTGGCAAGTCCAGAACAACATTTTTGATGAGCAAACACGAGATAATAATTGTTGAAAATCATGGTTTGTATTTGAGGCTCTTTGCATTCTCATTGTGTAGCTGGTAAGTCAAAGCAGCCAGCAGTAACTACTATGCGACAAGGTGCATAGTACAAGGAAGGGAAGTATCGGATTCTAAAGTCTGTTACAAATAGCACTTTTTTGTTTCTTGTGCTCACTCAGACAACCAAATACTGCCATCCTAACCAATTTCTCAGGTCAAACACATTATTGAAAAAAAATGACAATATAATAACCTTCGGTCAAGATTTTGCAATTCACATAATAATCAAGGCAAAGAGTGCAATGATCAAAAGTAGCCATCACATATTACAATCACCTCTTAAAGCTAATTCTCTTAGTTAAAAGTAGTTTCCAACAGAGTGGCCACCCTAAGGCCAATGCCACTAAGCAGTCTGCTGAATTATGCCCCTAGTGGTTTTAAGATTTTAATCTCGTAGATCAAATACATTCAGTAAAGGTGCATTACCAAACCTCTTCATTGCATACATGCATACATGTACATCATGCCGGCTATAGCTGTCATAAAAATACTTCTACTGCAGTTTCAAGGAAGAGCATAACTAATGATCTGTCATCCAACATAATTCTCACAACCATTCACAAATCACAACCAATTGTTTGTATACAGCAGCATAAAACCAATGTCAGTTCATGGATGAGAAGGAAAAAACCCCACCATAAAAACAAATAAAACCCACACAGTAATTCAACTCTCACAACATTGGCATACACTCATAGAAACAGGTTCGTGTTGCATAGCAATTCTAAAATTGATTGGAAGCCAGTGAAGGTCTTTAAGCACTGGAGTTATGTGTGCCTGAGGTGAGAGTTTGACAATCCTAGCACACACGTGTAGGATTAATTGCAGTTTCTGCATTTGCTGCTTTGTTATTACAAAGAAAAGGCTGTTGCAGTAATCCAGTTGGGAGAGGACGAGGGAGATGATCATTGCAGCTGTATTTTCAGGGATTAATCGTCTAATTGTTCGGATTCTCCTGATTTGCCAGTGAGAAATCTTGACTATGTGATTTACTTGTTTTTCCATGGTCAGATATTTTTCAATACGGACCCCAAAGTACTTGACAAAATCAGAACATTTGATCTGGATCCGAGCAATGCAGATTGTGTTTATCTGAAGATTTCTAAGGTGAATCTCTCTTCCTAGAATAATCACTTCTGTCTTGTCATCGTTCATTTTCAGTTACTTTCTGTCCATCCAAGATTTTCCTTTCATGGAACAGTTCTAATTCGCGTTTGGGTTTTTCAATACAGGTGATTTCGGGGTTGGATACAGCTGATAGTTGAGTGTCGTCGGCATAAAGGTGATAGGTGTGCTGTCTTTCTAGTTGCCTGCTTCCTCATTCGGCGGGTTGGTGCAGACTTACAGAATTTGTTGAGTAACTTTGAAAGCAGGAGTCAGTCAATGAAGTTCCAAATTAATAACTGATTTATTCTATCATTAGGTGATAGTCCGCAATTGTTCATATTTATCAAATCTCCAAGCACAAAACAAAGGAGTAAACAGACGAACAGGTTGATGAAGAAAATCGTTCAGATTTCAAAGACAGTTGAATAGTTCAAGTTTCAGAAGATTGTTGGTTTCATGTAGGAATACAAAATTATGAGGCGAACATTTCTTTCAGCTATAGTAGCGGTGAGGATTTCTGAGTTTCTTGACTTGGCTAGTGCTCTCTCAACTGAATCCGTGACTACTATAAAAATAAACAGAACACATTAAACCCTTAGGCTAGTTGCTATCTGGTTTAAGAATCAATTTGGAATTTGACAAATGAGCCTGGTCAAAACAGCTGCAGTTACAATTTAGCTTACAAACCAAGAAAAGCGTTGACCGAAAGAAACAATTTGAACGGATTTGAAAACAATTTTGATAACAATAAACAGATTTAGACTGAACTCATTTCACACGAAAAACACGACAGAGTGTAAACGATACTCAAAAATGTATACAGCAATATTTACCAATAGTGGCCGCTCAGGAAGAACAACCGTTGAAGACAGCAGCAAGCACAGACAGAAGGTAGTCCATGAATCACAGATCTGGCACCTAAATTAGCTATTGAACGTAGAAGATTAGAGTTTGCAAGAAGTCTTAGAAATTACAATTTACTTCCCTTACTGCACATTGAGGCCTAACTACTCTAAGAAAAGAACCGCTCTCCCCCTGCCTGTGGATAAACTTCTTCAGTCTCTCGAATCAAATCAGACTGGACCGAGACAGACAGTTTTTAGTGACGATGACGTCAAAGATTATACGTAATGAAGAAAGTGACGTCAAGAATAGACGAAGAAACCAAGAATTGAGATCTGTTTGTCAGATTTGTGCGTGCGACAGTGTGCAACACAACATGACGGACCTACAGCGACGCACAGAGGCTGAGCTTACACTCACTCCGAAATTCCGAACCCACGAGAGCGGCCTCAAAAAAGGACATGAGACTCTTGAGTCACTGCCGATGAAGCTGTCCCCGCAAGCACTTTTAGTGCTGACCCTGCTGTGGCCGCTCCCTCTCTGTGCCGTCTGTGCAAAACTCCCTTTCGGCCTCCCTCACTGAACTTTCCTCAATAAATAAATAGCGTCAACGGACAGAAAGAAACAAAGGAAGGAAAGTTATGCAATTATGCATACGACACTCAACCTTTAAGGGAGAACTGGTCAGAGGGAAGTGAAAGCCAACTTCCTCTCCATAGTTGCCATGGCTGGTCACAGCAGCCCATGAACAAAGTGCAATCTGGCCTACAGCAAGTAAGAGGTGAGGGAAGAAGTGGGATTGATGAACTGCACTCAGACAGCAAGAGGCCTTCACATCACATACAGGCTGGAGGCACATGGGCCTCCGCTTCCTGTCTGCCGGAGTGGAGGGATGCACTGGCCAGCTTCTTTCTTCAGCACAACCGGACCTTCGCATCACACCTCGTCACATCACATCACACTGCATCACATCAACCCTTGGAGCTTGTACATCTACATGGTTTTACAAAAACTTTTATTGTATCAAAGTTTCTTCATGAATCTTCATGAAGCTTTCAGGACTACTAGAATAGTGGTTCCTCTTTCCATTGATGATAAGTTTGGCTCAATTGCCATGGTAACCATATGGTGGCCATATTGGAAAGGGAATTTTTTTTTTTTTAATACTTTTTTTAACACTTTATTTTCAAAAAAAAGGATACAAATATCAAGGTTGGATCATAGACACTGTAACAGAAATGTACATGCATTCACAACGGCCCTCATTCCTGTAAAAAAGAATTCCACTTCGACTTAAATTTCTCAAAATTACCTGCCATTCTAGCAGCACACTCTTCTGTATTCAACACATTAAACATAAATTTTTTAAAGTCTTCAAATGAAGGCAATTCATTCATGGATCTTTTGTAATGTATGTGTTTCTTTCCTAGCAGAATGATATGGTTTGTACATGCATCATAGTCTGGTGAGCCAAACAAAATATTTTGCTTATTCAAATGTAAGGGAATCCTTGTCTTGCTTCGAAGGAAACAAATAATTTCTTTCCAAAATGTTTCACTAACAATACAGTCAATTAATAAGAAAAAAAACACACGACAAACACCAAAATCAAAAGGCTTTCGGGCATACGCCCTTCTTCAGTTAATACAGAAACACATAAATGATGCAACACGTGACGTAAAAAACTTCAGAATGACATGACGTAGGCACTCCAGAGCTCTACCCCTCCTCTCTCTCCCTCTCTCTCTCCTCTCTCTCTCTCTCTCTCTCTCTCTCTCTCTCTCTCTCTCTCTCTCCTCTCTCTCTCTCTCCCTCCCTCCCTCTCTCTCCACCACCCTCATCCCCCCAAAAAATGTTCTAGCCCGAGTTCTCGGAGCCCGAGCTCTCTCAGCATCCAGTGTCCAGAGTGTTCTCTCTCTATCTCTCTGTCTCTCTCTCTCTCTGTCTCTCTCTCTGTCTCCCTCTCTCTCTCTCTCTCTGTCTCTCTCTCTCTCTCTCTCTCTCTCTCTCTCTCTCTCTCTCTCTCTCTCTCTCTCCCCCTCTCTCTCTACCTCCAACTCTCTCTCTCTCTTTAAGTGTTCATAGTTCCATCCATCTCTCTCTCTCTCAGTCAAACACATTCAGTCCTTCAGGGTAGTTGGTTCGTAGCTTGAAGCGCCAGAACTTCTCTCTCCGCTTTCTGATGTTGGCATCGTCCACGTGTATTTGCTCAATAATGGTCACTCTCATGTGGGAGAGGCAGTGCCCAGGGGACCTGAAGTGCTTAATACAATACAGTCAACAAAGAGATGCTCCAAAGTTTCTGGTTCTGTCAAACAGAAAGAGCAGACATTACTCTGAACAATCTTTAGCTTAAACAAATATTCATTAACGGGTTGTATTCTGTGCAGAATTTTATACTGAAAGTTCCTAAGTTTCACTTCTCTTGTTGCTACAAAGGGAATCATATAATACCGCCTCCATGGCAATTCAGATACTCCCAATCTTTTTTCCCAAGATGTTTGCGAAGTAGGTTTTTGGCTATTTTCACTAAGAATTGTATAGTACATTCTCGCAAGTTTTGTTTTATTTTTTAGCAAAAAGGATCGTATCGGTAGATCCCCCTCACAAGCCATACTACTTGCGGTAGCTCTTTCAATACTACTCTTCCAGTGAGCGGGGATTATACTTAATAGTTTTGCATATTCCAAAAAGTTTCCTTGTAGGCTAAAGTGACATTTTAACTCTTCAAATGATTTAAATCCCCTGTTCGGATGAACAATATCTTTCATACTTCTAATTCCTACGTCAAACCATGTTTTTTTAAAGTAAGTTTTATCTTTATATTGCGGATTGTTCCACAATGGCTGATGTAAAAGGTCACAGGTCAAAAAGTGCCGATAGTGCTTGCTTACAAATTCATTCCAGATTTCCAAAACCTGCTTCCAGAAAACGTTCCTCACACTGCTTATTGCAGACTGACTTATACATCCCCCAGTTTCGATTAAAGTGTTAATATCAATTACTTTTCCGAGAGGAATACCCATTTCAGGTGCTAATGCTAATCGGTTGATCCATGTTAGTTTTAGCGCCCTGTCATATGCATGAAGATCAGTCATCTGCAAACCTCCTTCAGCATATGGTTGGGTAATTACAGTTCGCTTTATCTTATCTATTTTGCCCCCCATATAAATGCATAAAATTCCTTCTGGAGTTCCTTCATTGTAGAGTCAGGTGGTCTTGGAATGTTCATTAAGAAATATGTCAATTTTGAAACTGCAAGCGACTTCACTAATGTTACTTTCCCTAGCAGCGTTAGGTTCCTCCTTCTCCATATATGAAGCAAAGATTGTATCTTTCTAGTTACATGCTGATAATTCATGTCTACTATTCCATCCAAGTTATCTGTTAGTACTATTCCTAATATTTTGAACGGTTCCGTCGTCCAATTGAGTCGAACGTCCGTGCACAGGCGCATCGTTGATTTTGCCATGGAACCTATCCATACAGCCTTAGTTTTCCTAGTGTTCATTTTTTGTCCAGATATTTTTCTAAATGTGTCTAACGTTCGAAGAGTGGCTCGCAGAGACTGCTCAGAACCATCAAGTAGAAATTCCGTGTCATCAGCATATTGACAAACTAGGTATTCTTTGCCATTTATTTGGATGCCTTTAATATCTTTATTCCGTTTGATTAAAATGTTCAGCACCTCCGCACACATGAGGTAAATGTAGCACGACAGGGGATCCCCCTGTCTTGTGCCGCGCATTACCGGGAAAAATTGAGACTTGTGACCATTTTGAACTACACAAGCATTTGCTCCATTGTTTAGTGTTTTCACCCATGTTATGAGGGATTTTCCAAAACCAAAATATGAAAGGCATTTTTCTATAAATTTGGGGGATATGGAGTCAAAAGCTTTTTCGAAATCCACAATTAACAAAAGCCCTTTCTTCTTCTGCTCCATGGTGTAGTTAATCACATCATATATAAGTCTCACATTTTCCCCTATGTACCTCCCTTTAAGGAAACCGCGCTGTTCTTTTCCAATCAATGTTGAAATATATCTTTTAATTCTGTTAGCTATGCATCCAGAAGCCATTTTATATATCACATTCAATAATGTTATAGGTCGCCAGTTCTTAAGCAGTGTTCGATCACAATCCTCCTTCGGTATACACGTTATGATACCCTGCTTTTGCGTCACCGACAATTCTCCGCTTTCGTGAGCCTCGTTCAAACTCTTGCAAATCATTTTCCCCAGGTCTGACCAAAAGAACTTGAAAAACTCTACAGTAAAACCGTCAGTCCCTGGCGATTTGTTATTGGACATGGCTTTCAAAGATACAGAAAGCTCTTCATAGGTTAGAGGACCCTCCAGTTCTAGCATCTGTTCACCAGATAACTGTCGTGTTTCTTCTTTCAGAGTATCCGGCCAAATGTCCTGAACCTCATAATCTCTATTTTTATACAGATTCTCGTAAAATCTCGCCTGTTCTGCAAGGATATTATGCCAGCCTTTCAATTCCGATCCATCAGGCAGCGAAAGTCTATGGATTATTTTTTCTTTGTAGTGTCTTTTCTCAAGACTTAAAAAATAGGCACTGTTCTTTTCTCCCTCCTCATACCATCTAGCTTTTGATCTAATCATTACTCCTTTAATCCTTTCCTCTCTCATCGTTTCCAACTCCTTTTTTTTCTTTCAGCAGCTTTAGTTGTACTTCATTGGTTCCGTTTTCCCTCTCCACTTCAATCTCTAGGTTACTGATAGTTTCTTCCAATTCTTTTTCTGCTTTTCGTCTTTCTTTAGCACATTTTTTTGAATAATTGATTGTTGCCTGCCTAATGCACATTAACAAATAATCAACAAAAAGTCTTGCAGATATTGTTATGTGAATTTCCTCCAGTGGAACTTTGTGCAACATTTCTCTAGAATAAGGAAAGGCTGCATATTCATCGGCCACTTTCTTGATTGTTTCCTTTACAATACTAACGTATCTTTTATCTCTTAGTAGCCTTGCGTTGAATTTCCAGAACCCCTTTCCCCTTTCTTCTGCTTTCATAAAGATTAAGGAAACCACGGAATGATCTGTTCTGTAACCAATGCCAATGTCTGCCTTAGACACTGAATTTGCTAACCCTTCCGAGCATAAAAAGAAGTCAAGTCTTGCCTGCTTTCTAAAATTACCCACTTTCCATGTATACCGCCTTGTATCAGGATGTATTTTCCTCCATATATCTACAAGCCCAAATTTATCCATGTTGGTCAAAACTACCTCTCTGGCCTTTTTATTGTTTAAGTTAACATAATTTCTGGAATCCTTTGACTGGTCCATTATTAGATTCCAGTCCCCTCCTAGCAGTATATCCTCATTGCCTACCAAATCAATTCGATCAAAAATGCCATGGTAAAACTGGGGATTATCTTCATTTGGTCCATATATATTTCCTAATGTAATTCGATTTTCCCCAAGAGATAAGTCCGCTATAAGAAAATTACCATTGGGATCACTTATGTAGCTATGCAATTTATACTCAAACTTGTTGCTGAAAAGAATAGCCACCCCTCTCGATCTGCTAGTATTCGGAGCCACTAGACCTTCATAACCCCATTCCAGAATTAGGTTTTTGCACGACTGGTGCTCTAAATGAATGTCCTGTAGCATCAATATTGATGGCTGCAGATCCCGAAGATAATTCAGAACATCTCTTCGCTTTACAGGGTCAGCTAGCCCTCTACAATTCATTGTTACAACCTTGATATCAAGCATAAGTAAATGTTAAGAAATTCAAAACTCTTCCGTCCATATCACAAACATGACTCTCATACAGAATACCTTCGGCTCCAAAACTATGATTCGTTAATTCACTGGTAAAATAACTAAGATGCTTTTCATTTAGGCCGCTACCAACTAACCTACTACAACATGACAAACAGCAGTGGTTGCACACATATAACTCACTGATCCAACACTTAAGGGGAGGTACAACCTGAGGAGGTGAAAATCTTACTTCTTGCCTTTAGACTTCTGCAATGCAAGTATGTTGTAGGCTTTGACAAGTAGAATTAAAAAATTAATTTTTCATGTTTTTAAGATTGGTCATGTGACCAACATGGTCGCCTGATCTATAAATAGTAACACAACAAATAATTTCAATAACTCAACACAGAATGAAGCCATTTACATGAAATTTATTGTGAAGATAAAGGATACAATGCTGTAGGGCAAGAACAACAAATTTAAGCTCTGTAACATATTTACACAAAGTTATGAATTTTTGGAAAAAAAGATAGATGAAACGCGCATAATTTCCCCACAGTTTTCTACTAAATTTACCATACTAGCAAAAGTACACTACATAAAAGAAAAAAGCTTGGTTCTTGCCCTGTACAATTTAATGCAGATCAACTCTGTAAAAAATCAAAACTGTACAATGAACATGTTGCCCCTGCTGCTCAAAAAACAAAATACCCTCATTGCCAAAAACCAAATTTGAGAAAAAGCCCAATTAAAGCTTTGGAAAGGAAATGCACCAAGAAAACCTAGTAGGAACCACTTCCAGCTTTGTAGGAAGGTTCCCCCTCCTCTCTAGCAGAGGTAGACCTCTTCCTTTTTCTCCTCACTGCCTTGGCCTCTGCAGTGCTGACCACCAAGGATGCCTGCACTCTGCCTTAGTCAAGTCTCTGAAACCCCCTTTTCAGGTTCGTACCACATTTCAAGCTCAGTTTTTGGAAGATCTTGATTCTTCTACATTCCCCATAATTGAAAACCACAACTGCATCATGCACTGCAGCTTCCAATCTCTCTCTCTCCCATCATATGTTCTTTTGGGACATCTGCTCCAAGACTTTCATAGGTTTTTTTTGTCCCTCCATGTTCACACTTGCTGAGGAGTTCATCACTAGCCAGTTCTTCAAAGACAGGGAGAATTGTCTGAGTGACAAATTCTGGGAAGGCATGTTGATTAACCTTCTTCATGTCCCCATGTTTGACAATGTCTATGATCCTGTAACCAGTCACCAGATGATCTGTAGTCTGGGATGAGGAAGCAGTAGCAGCAGCAGCAGCGTGGAGCTTCTTTGAAGAGGCTGTCTCTCTGGTTGCCACAGGAGGATTTTTCTTCTTCTTGCTATAGTGACGTTTCTTTCCCTTGTAATACGGTTTTTTGGGCATTGCTGCAGAAAATACACAAACAGGGATTAGGCTTTAGCATGCACTGCAGAATATATGGCATCTAAGAAAATCAATAGCAGTAAATAGCGTTATTTTGATCAGAAACAAAAACCTACACGATACTGGAAGTGGGCGTGGGTGAACAGTGAGTGAAATTCCAAATAAACACCCAACAATAACAACCGGTCACGATCGTGAATGAAACAATAAGGCCGTTCAGATCTCTGTGTATGGGCAAGGATGCAGGAGAAAATCTAATCTCTTATCATACACAGCAGTATTTCCCACAGTTTCATTCCCACAGTCCAAAATGCGAAGATCAATTGAATGTAAACAAAAAGTTGGAGACATCGCACGCGATGTTCCCAAACGTTACTCAAATATCTATCAACATAACTATTCAGATCTTGAAATCATGAAGGTATACATACCTGTAGCTTGCAGATGGTGTTCAGACACATAAATTTGTTCGAATCCAGCAGAAAACACCAGCTGTAGGTGTATTTCGTTCGCCGCTCGAAGCTGAGAAACGCAAGTCGACCATGTGCCATGCACGTATATTAGCTGCGCTCTGATTGGTCGAAACCAAGGGTTCATCTAAGAGTGGATTTAAAAAGCTGAATTGTGGTGAAAAAAGAAAAGAAATCGGAGCAGTAGATTTTGAAACATGAATAAGTCAAATTATGCATATTTAATGAGGTAATTTATTCTAAAACCTAGGCATCAAAAGATTGCTAAAAGGCGTACTTACTTAGATTCTTTTTCATTGATATTTTGATACATTGTACGGGAGTGGTTACACATTGACATCGTGTACAAAACTCATTTTCGATATTTTTGATGAAAAATGATGACTTTGGTGGTTGTACCTCCCCTTAACGAAAAGGAAACAAAGGTGAGTGGAGGTGGGGATTGAAAAGAAAAAAGCAAAGCAAAAAAATAAAAAGGAAAAAACAAAAGGGGACAAAAGAACATTTCGAAACGAAAACGATGAGCAGTGCCTCAAGGCCAGGCCCATCCCAGCCCTGCCCCAGCCTATATCTCCAAACCATTTACATACAACACGTGCACATAAGTAATGAAATCACCACATACAGTAGAGCATAAATGAAGTATGAAATTATCTACTGCATATCAATGTAAACAACATGAAACTCTCACTCTGAAAAATACGAGAAAGAAATGCTGAAATACAACTTACAAACAAAAATCCACCTAATTGCAAACGAACTCTCTGCATTAAACATTCAAATCAAGTTCGATAAACGAAAGAAGAGTATCAACATTGCAGCCCCTACCTGGCACCACGAAACACAATCCCTGGCGTCATCTCGTCCTTATCCAAGGTAAAGTACAACATTCCAGAGAAGTGTTGTCACACAAATGTAGCTCCTGTCCTTGAACTCCTTTTCGCATCACCAGTAACGCACGAAAAGAAAGGCGAAAACGTTTGAAATTCACGACGAAGGCAGTTTCTTTACACTGTATTGCCACGATCAAAAACCGTGCAGTCCAATCACAGTAATGCACCAACAGCACTTACATGTTCGTGGATTTTCAAATCAAAACTAGCTCCAATTATAATTAATGCGACAACACAACCCTGACCGCGTATTTGTCCAGCCATATGTCTGTCTGCCGATTTAAACAACCTCTCCGCCTCACCTTCACCTTCCATTCACCGGAATCAGAGGAGAGCTGCACGCCACCACATTTCCACGCAGCTCCGGACGCTCTTCCAGTATCCGGAGTAGAGTTTGTTGCACCAATTCTGCGGACTCCGTTGCAGCTGAAGACATTGCGGACTGGGGCTCCTGGGGTTTCGGCTCTGGCCTGTTGCCCCCACCGCCACGGGCTTCTCGTTCTGTGTGGTCTTTTGCGTTGGCGTCGCCCGCTCCTAGTCGTCCCTGCCTCTTTTGACGCTGTAAATAGGGCTCCCTCCGACCTGGCCCGCCAAAGTAGTCAGAAAGAGGGGTTGCTTCGTCAATGCGGACAACTCTTCCACTCTGCAGGCGGGCATGGACAACCCCATCCCTCGTCCAGGCATTCCCTTTGCCGGCCCTCTCTCGCACAGCGCTGAGCAGCTTGTAGTTTGTAGCCGTGAGGTCTTCTGCAATTCCAAAAGGCTTGCCGCTTAGCCGACTCTTTGCGCGCATCACGGCCTGCCGATCCGCAAGCCTGAGGAATCTCACTATGACTGGGCGGCGCTCTCCATGCCGGAAACGACCAAGGCGGTGTGCAACATCTATTTTGTCCAAGTTGAAGTCCGTCAGCCCCAACTCACTGTTGATGAAACTCACTACTTTTCCTGCACTGTCCTCCAAGTTCTCCTCAGCCTCATCCCTGAGTCCCCAAATTCTGATATTCCACTTTCTACCCCACTGTTCTGTGTGATTCATCTGCTTCTGCACCACTCTCAGACTTCTCCGCGTTCTCTCAACTTCTTCCTTCATGTCGTTTTTCTCTTTCATCAGGCTATTCATCTGCTGTCTCAGTTGCTCGTTCTCTCGCTGAAGATCAAATATAGCACTTTCTATTTTTTCCCCTCGCTCATCTATTCTCTTCAGAAATGACCGAGGAGGATGAGTTGTGCTCACTTTGAGGCAGGACGAGCTTACGGCGCGCTCTCGGAAGATTGCACTGTTTCATCATCAAATGTTAGAATTCGACGCCAACAACAAGAAGTAATGGACTGATCAAGTGATGGTGAAAATGTGAGTGCAATTTTCTCGAAATTGTGTTGATGCTGAGCTAGACTTCAAATGAAGTTTTAAAAGTTGAGG
>JAWQFJ010024328.1:27500-42500 GCA_034096865.1 Theodoxus fluviatilis | reverse complement strand
GGGCAATAGTCTTAAATAGCCGAGTAAGGCTGATAGACCGGAAAGTCTCATACCTTCTCTCCTTCCTCCATCTGTTCATTCCTTTATTGCTTCATTCGATGCCGTGATGGTGATTTCAGACGAGTGTGATGGTTACTCGTGTTAGCAAATGTAAGCAAGGACTTGCGCATAATCTCTGCATTCAAGTATGGGTTTACAGTACCATCATTACGTATCAACAGATATCTCGTGATTGTTTATTGCAAAGTCGTCCGTATGTGCTCTCTCTCTGTCTTTCTCTCTCTCGCTCTATCTCTCTCTCTCTCTCTCTGTCTCTCTCTCTCCCTGTCTTTCTCTGTCTTTCTCTCTCTCCCTGTCTTTATCTGTCTTTCTCTCTATCGCTCTTTCTCTCTATCTATCTCTCTCTATCTATCTATCTATCTATCTATCTATCTATCTATCTATCTATCTATCTATCTATCTATCTATCTATCTATCTATCTATCTATCTATCTATCTATCTATCTATCTATCTATCTATCTATCTATCTATCTATCTATCTATCTATCATCTATCTATCTATCTATCTATCTATCTATCTATCTATCTATCTATCTATCTATCTATCTATCTATCTATCTATCTATCTATCTATCTATCTATCTATCTATCTATCTATCTATCTATCTATCTATCTATCTATCTATCTATCTATCTATCTATCTATCTATCTATCTATCTATCTATCTATCTATCTATCTATCTATCTATCTATCTATCTATCTATCTATCTATCTATCTATCTATCTATCTATCTATCTATCTATCTATCTATCTATCTATATATCTATATATCTATCTATCTATCTATCTATCTATCTATCTATCTATCTATCTATCTATCTATCTATCTATCTATCTATCTATCTATCTATCTATCTATCTATCTATCTATCTATCTATCTATCTATCTATCTATCTATCTATCTATCTATCTATCTATCTATCTATCTATCTATCTATCTATCTATCTATCTCTTTCATCCACAGAGGGCCTGCGACTGGAGTGATTTCCACGTCGAAGAACACTTTTGTGAAGAAACCGTGCAGTCGGTTGCGACGATGGCCCAACCATCGACGAAGCACTCCACGAGCCTTGCTAGCAGCCCTGCCTGCTGTGGTGAAGACGACTTCCAATCAGGCAGCCCAAAGACACACGACTAAATCGTCCAGTGTGCTTTTGACGGCGCTATGCACGTCGAGCATGTTGACACATCGGAGTTGTTTCGGCAGCCCAAGCGAACGTGTCTGCGCACAACCTCTGACTTCCTTCGTGGCATGTTCAGCGTGTGCACGTTCAGCCTTCTACCCAGAATGTTTTCCAAGGACGAACCATCCAAGACATGCAGCCCAAGAAGCCTCATAGCGTGGTGATTACTTTGCCCCAATCTGCCTCAAACGAGATATTCCGCACGAGACTATGATGAACTTGATGTTCGACTCGACTGTTTCGTCTTTTGAATGTAATTGCCATTGCGTTTGTATTAATTGACCGTGTTTGTCACTGTACCGTTGAATCAGTTTTAATGAAAATTGACTGCAATCCCTAGAGGAATTGTTGCTGGATGTTTTTTTCTGCGGGGTGGTTGGGGGGGGGGGGGGGGGGGGGGGTGGGGGGGGCGGGGCGGGGTGGATGTGAAGTTGGGATGGGGGAGGGTTGTTGTTTTTGTTGTTGTTCTTATTGTTGTTTAACAGGTTCGAGCAATTCTGGTTTGATTCTTGCAGCCTAAGTAGATGTCACATGGACATATGCCCTGCTTAGTATCAGATTCCTATTTGTTCGTGTTATGCACTGAGAGACGGGACTGAGAGCATATGGAGACTCTGACCTCGTGTAGCTGGAAGTGATAAAAGCGTGTCATCCAGTTCCTATCTTGCGTACTGTGGTTTCACAATTGTGTTAATCATTATAATTACACATATTCCTCCATGCATTTGTGTTGCTATGCATCTGTCATATGATCTGTATCATCATGCAGATGCTAATTCAGGTTAGATGAACTCGTCTGCAGTCCTCGACACATCTGAAAATACTTCACTGTATTGTTGGTTGTTTGTAACCCCACTCTGTCTTTGGGCCTGAGGCCTTGACTAGAAAGTTTCAAATTTCAAAGTTCTCTCTCTCTCTCTCTCTCTCTCTCTCTCTCTCTCTCTCTCTCTCTCTCTCTCATCAAGTTGATATACGTATTGCTGTATGCCTTACCGTTCTGCTGTACCATTATTTTTTATTTGCGTATACATATGTGTAATCTTCTATACTGATGGGTCGTCGGCCGCAAGTAAAGAATCTATCAATCAATCAGCCAGCCAGCCAGCCAGCCAGCCAGCCAGTCACTCTATCTCTCTCTCTCTCTCTCTCTCTTTCTCTCTCTCTTTCTCTCTCTTTCACTTTCTTTCGCGCAATGAAGAAAACTATTGTGTTCCATTTATAATGCAGCCTGCGACTGCTGCTGTTGCTGCTGCTGCTGTTGCTGCCGCTACCTGCCCATACTTCCGCTATTGTTACTACTGCTGATTCTACTTTAGCTGCTCATATTTAACTGCTGTTGCTGCTGTGGTTTCTAAAGTTGCCTTCCATAGGAAAAAATACGTTAATTTGAACCATGGATGGATTCGATGGGGCAGGGTCGTTTCAAAGATTAAAAAAGTCATGCTTTTTAAACCTCGTGGATGCTTATTCCTTATTCTTCTTTTTTGGTCATAAGTTAATCCCGTTTAAAAGTTCACTGCTCATCCCGTATCACAATGTATTGCAAGTGTTGCTTTGTCGGCTTTGGTTGTAACAGACTTGATAAATGCAGCAGTGTGTGCAGCAGCGAGCACAATTTATATGTAGACGCTGGATCTCTAGATCAGAACAAGTTCGCACGCACATACACACACACACACACACACACACACACACACACACACACACATGCACACACACTCTCTCTCTCTCTCTCTCTCTCTCTCTCTCTCTCTCTCTCACACACACACACACACACACACACACACACGCACACACATATGTATGTGAATAATTCTCATCATCTCAAATATACCATGAACAAATGAAAGGCGTTTTATCTTTGACAACTGAATACCATTCTCATTTTTTTACATCGAGAAAGGCGACTCAGAATTTGTTCTGGCAAATCTTTCTCTTGGTCAGCACAGAGCAGCATGAGATATGTATCAAGTGGCCTCGAGTTGTGAAGGCCGGGGGTTGCATGGCTCCCAAGTACACCCCCTGTGGATTGGGATAAAGATACACCCACTGCATCTTCCTATGCATTTCGTTAAGGGAGATTGATTGAGACTGTGATGGTCCCCCATCTGTGAATCCAGCCAAGTATATGTGAATCCAGCCAATCAAATCAAGGGAATGAATAGAGAGGGCAGCGATTGTTATCTAGGCCACATCTGTGAATCCAGCCAGGGGGTCGCCCCGGTTTGGTAATAAACATTCCTATGGTTTTCCAAATATCCCCGTGCAGCCGAGCATGGCATGTCGGACATTAAGGAAGCGTTCTGTCAGAGACTCTGGCGCGTCAGTTCACAGGGAATAGTTAATTATGGGGGATTCAGCAACAATTCTGGATTGTAGTCTGAGCCCACAGCATTCAGCGTGGCTGAGACTAGTGGATATAGTCTCAGCAACAGGTTAGTCACGTGATAGCCTTAATTCTTCCATAACTTGCATACCACCGTTCTGAACACTGAGTCTCAGCCAAGCTGAAGGCATATCACATCGTGAGTGTATTCCTCCGCTTGTTGTAATACACTCGATACTGGCAGCCATCTTTTCGTCAATTCATTTTCTAAACATCGATTTCCCATGAATGTAAAACTTGTATGCGGTAAAATTCGAATCACAAGAGTGTAACATTGTGAACTCTACTAATTATAAGGACTTTGAATACAACAGCAATATTTATACTTCATTGAGCGAGTAAGGCAACCAATCCCGTCTGCATGTCCTTTTGGACCGATACACACAGAAACCCACTGAGTGCTTTTGCTGATGAGGAATCATTAATTTAATGTATGCTTAGAAGGATTAAACTTAGAAAAACTGCTTCTGAGCTATCCGATAATATCGAACTTCGGAATCGGACGGATTCCTACAGAAGAAACTTCTATTCGATTAACGTTCAACACAGACGGAATGTAGGTTAAATCACTTACTGACTCCATCAGTCGATACACGAATGATCGAAGTGTGGAGCTCGTCAAACAGTGTGAAGGCAGTTAGACCACAGGTTCCGGCCAGAAAGCATTTACTTGCGAGAGTATAACCATAGATTCACGAAACCAGCCCGGACCCATAGGAATCCTTTTCGCTGCGTTTATAGTAGGTCCAAAGATTGCGTGTATTACTATAATTATACACAATCGCACGTGCTCAAGGCAGTTTGCAACCTTATAGACACGTTCGCGCTAAAAGTAGTTCTCAAATGATTTCCTGAAAATCTCATAGATTAGTTTTATTAGAACACCAAATTTGTGTTTATCTATCGGGATAAATAATTGGAGTGAAATAGAATCGCCTCTTTTTACTCTCAATGGTCTTTTGATCATGTTGAATTTTGATTGGTAAAATCATTGGTATGTGGAACCGAAGTCACGTGACCAACCTGTGTCAGAGATACTATATCTCTGTGTTCAGAATGAGCCCACAGCTGCCTCCTAATCTGGGGGTGGGGTCAACAGGTCACCACAACGTGTTCTAACATGAGGGGCTCTTCCCCTCAGCATTGGAGTTCATCAAAAGCAACGAGGACCGGTCGCCTCTTCACTTCGGACTGACACGCAAGCGGAGCACAAGGCTCGCCCCGAAGTCCCTGCTTAGGCAGAGTAATCCCTTCAACTCGTCTCAGAGGTGCCTGGCCATCAACGCTGCTGCCGTCACCCCTTTTGCTGTGACCAGAGACGAGTTCTGTCCCAGTAACTCCTATCAGAGACGCCTGCCCACCAGTGCTGCTCCTGCCGCTATCCCTTCAGCGGTAACTGTGAACCTCTACCTTCCCCTACAAATTCTGGACTTGAAAGTCAGTGAACTCGTGTTATATGAACATTGTTTCATCGACGAATATTCTGTGAGTGATTTCAATAGACACATGAGATAAGTCATCCAAGTGGAACTGAGGATAACTTTAACATTTATTAATTAAGGCTGGCCTATTACTAAATATTCTTCTCGTGCATGCTTGATTTTTGCATGAAGATATCATAGTTTGCCAATATTTGATTAAATCATTATCAATTGATTTCTCATGACCTCTTCTTCTGGTTTTGAGAGAAAGAGACAGCGCGAATGAAGGCAGTGACTGTAATGTGTGCAAGTCAGGCCCCATCCAAACATGATTGATTACCATACCCCTAGACTCAGAGGACGCCTTGTAACAAGACTACTTGCTCTTTCTCGAAACAGCTCCAGTGATTTTCGTGATCAGAGACTTTACATAGCCCACAGAGACTGATAGGCTACCAAAGAGTAAAACGGGTACATGTGAGGGCTGCGTTGGAAATGTGTGAACGTTAACTTTGGAGCGCTCGTATGCAGCCTGGTTTCACGCTCCCCGGGGAGTTGAGATGGTGTTGGGCTGATAAAAAGAGGTAGCCCGATGACCCGGGAGTAAAAGTATGCATTTGAGCACCCGCGAATAGATGGAAAGTCGCAATATAAGAAGAGTATTTTTACCTTTTACCTTTTGATATGTCATTCGTTCCTTACACCAGAGGTGCGCAGGTAGACTTGTTTACCGCTGGAGACTTTGGGCTCAGGAATGCATGCGCAGTCACCCACTCTTCGCCGTGACCAACACGACGGCCGTCTTTCAGTCCACGACAGACCTTTAGCCTGATATTGTCTGGGGTTCGGTAAGGTCAAAAGGCATATGGAAGGGAACAAGGGTTCATTTTATCGCCCCTGGAAGAGGTCGTTCTGTTTGATGTGCGTATCAAATGGACCACAGCAATGGCGGGAAGGGTAGCATCTTATTTACCATATGTGGAAAGACAGAAACATCGGAAGGGACAATGTGGTTCCACTGTATCTATTTCAACCTTTAACAAGCTTTCAGATGCTTTCCGGTCAGTCCTGTCACGTGACTCTTGCCTGCTGGTGCAGTTCGCCGGGGGTGGGGGTGGGTTGGTGGGAGTGAGGGTAGAGATGGATGGGTGGGAGTGAGGGTAGAGGTGGATGGGTGGGAGTGAGGGTAGGGGTGGTTGCGTGGGAGTGAGAGCAGAGTTAAATGGGTGGGAGTGATGGTAGAAATGGATGGGTGGGAGTGAGGGTAGGGATGGATTAGTGGAAGTGAGTGTAGGGATGGATGGATGGGAGTGAATGTAGGGGTGGATTAGTGGAAGTGAGGGTAGGGGTGGATGGGTGGCAGTGAGGGTAGAGGTGGATGAGTGAGAATGAGGGCAGGGGTGGATGGGTGAGAGTGAATGTAGGGGTGGATGGGTGAGAGTGAATGTAGGGGTGGATGGGTGCGAGTGAGGGTAGGGGTGGATGGGTTGGAATGATCTACAATCACAACCACCACCACCACCACCACCACCACCGCCGCCGCCGCCAACTGAAAAACAGAAAATGATTTAACAACAATTCACACACATGTCTTATCTATTTATGAAATTGTACCATGCACGACAGCTCTAACAACTTCCGTATCTAATAAACAGGATATGTTTATGAACATAAAGCCAACTACATAGGCCTACAACATATTTAGTTTGAACTGCCTCTTAGGAATGATGATACTCGATGCCTTTTCATTCGATAGCTACAATTTATCAGTTGACTATCAACGTTTGAAAATAAAATAGCTATGTAAGAAAAATCTGCTTTTGACCCATGAAAACGTGCGAGTGTCACAACTATCTGTTACAAAGTTCCATTTCTTCCAATCTTCATAATAACATTCGCCTTCTTACCCTTGTTACGAGAGTATTGTATCAATAAAAGCTCAACACGTTATATATTACATACATTCAGAGTAAACATTTCATCCAAATTCTAGAACAGTCATTTAGTCTAAAACCAAACAAGTCTGCTACAGCAGTCATTGAAGAAACCTCCTGCGACCACTTCACACATTACATACATCCAGATGCCTGCATTTCACACTGGGCAGAACAACATGAAGTAATCCTTCGTTTCGGGGACAATGAGGCCAGCCATGGAGATCAGTCAGGTATGCTTTGATTCGAGAGTGCCCACAGTACTATTGGTCAGCACAAGAAAGCATTGCATTGGGCCTGATTCTATAGAACAACCAGTTCAGCCGTCGTGTTGACTTTGGAATCAGGTTCAAGCAAGTTCACAGTGCCACGGTTTTCTGCAGGTGTTGCATACATGTAGTGTTGCACCTACCCTGACCCGCGGCTTCATCCAGAACTGGTTCTGTCAAGAGGTGTTTTTATAAGATACAAGATACAAGATACAAGATATTTTATTGTCCTCATTGATCACAAGGAAAATCGTTTTGTCGGTGGCAAAAACATAATACATACATACAAAAACAAAAACAGTTCAACATTAATTAACTCAATCATATCGCTCCAGTTATGGAGTCCATCAGAGGCAATTCAATTTAATAGAGAAACAGTTTACACCAAAACAAGTAATCACAGAAGGAACAAAGACACAAGCATGCACATCAAACAATCATCGTCACGCAATAACACATACCCGATCTTCATCCATAACACATGTACAAGAACCCCCCCCTCCCCCCCCCCCTCCCCCCCCCCCCCCCAATCATGTTCATCATCCTGCATGCACATCAACAACCACACTCGCACAGCACACATAACACATACACGATCATCAACGCATAACGCATGCACCCCCCCCCCCCCACATATACACACACTCTCACATGTTAATCCTTGTTGTTACAGACATAGTTCACACCATTCATAGTCCTTTCTGTCACAGTTCACAGCACTACAAGTCCCCGTAGTCCCAGTTCACTTTACTCCAATCTCTCCGTCATATGTCACATCAATCCTGGTCACATAGTCACAACTCTCATCACTCATCCTCACAGTCACAGTTCACATCACCCACTCTTCAGTCACAGTTCGCGTCACTCCTGGTCCCACATTCACGTCAAGTCTCACAACAATCTTCATGCATACTACCCATTCACCGGGACTCGTTGAAGAGACGGATGGCTGTCGGGAGGAACGAATCCCTCATGCGGTTTGTTCTGGCAGGCCAGCACCTCAGGCGACGTGAGGATTCACGAGTGGGTTCGCATGACGCGAATGCCTGGTGCAGAGGGTGGCGGTCGTCAGATCGAATCTTGCCCATCTTCCTCAGGGCCACACTGGGGTAGCGATCACTGAGAGGCTGGAGGTCGGAGCAAGTGATGGCGCCGGCTTTCTCCACGACCTTCTCCAGCCTCTCCATGTCGCCCTTCCTCACACTGCTGTGGTAACACAGCTGGTTGAAGGAGACGACGCTCTCAATCGTCGCCTGGTAGAAGAGGTGGAGAATCTCAGGGTTGACGCGAAACTGCCGCAGCTTTCTCAAGAAGAAAAGCCTCTGGTTCGTCCGCTTGCACACGGCGTCCACGTTCGGTGACCAATCGAGCTGGTTATCGATGATGGTGCCCAGATATTTGTATGTATCAACCATCTCGACTGGTTCGCCCTTGATGACGATGGGATTGACCGTGGTCTTGTTGTCTCGTCGAAAGTCTATGATGAGCTCCTTGGTCTTGGTCACGTTCAGCTCCAGGAAGTTGTCGTCGCACCACTTCACCAGTTTCTCCACGGCATTTCTGTACTCCGATTCGTCCTTCTTCATGATGAGACCTGACAGGGATGTGTCATCTGCAAACTTCAGCAGCAGGTTCATGAGATCCCTGAGGCGACAGTCGGCGGTGTACAGCGTGAAGAGCGAGGGTGACAGCACGCAGCCTTGAGGGGCGCCTTTGTTAGTGGTGATGGCGTCAGACAGAACCTGTCCAATACGCACTCGCTGTGTTCGCTTCGTGAGGAAGCTGAAGACCCAGCTGATGAGGACTGGATTGACGTCATACTCCAGCAGCTTCCTCATCATCAGATGAGGCTGGATGGTGTTGAAGGCGCTGCTGAAGTCAATGAAGAGGATCCTGGCGTACGAGGAGGGCTTCTCGAGATGGTTGGTTACGTTATGAACGAGGGTCAGAATCGCATCTTCAGTACTCCGATTGCGGGAGTATGCAAACTGAAGAGGATCCTGGTGTTCCTCTGTCTCTGACCTCAGCCTCCGAAGCACCAGCTTCTCAGCACACTTGAAGGGGATAGAGGTGAGCGCTATAGGCCTGTAGTCGTTCATCGTCGCTGGTGCACGCTTCTTGGGGAGTGGAAGCTAGGATGTTTTGATTGCATCCGCACAAAATGTTTCGCAATTTAATTCAGTAACTGTTTCAGTTATCATTTTTGGGAAATTGATATAAGCATTCATGCCAAAATGCATCTGAGAGAGATAGAGAGAGAGAGAGAGAGAGAGAGAGAGAGAGAGAGAGAGAGAGAGAGAGAGAGAGAGAGAGAGAGAGAGCTGAAGTCTGTCTGGGGTGTTTGAAGACTGAACGGTCATGCCTGCTTGGGCAAATCCTGTTTGTGTTGGCATTCCTCCTTGGTCAAAATCCCTTGGTCAACATCCCTGCAGTGCCGGCGCCTCCTGGCAATGGAATTACACAGACTCAGACTGGGACCAGGGCAGTCGCCCCTGCGCAATCATCTGTAGATTAGTGAGTATAATTCACTTCTGGACGGTACAGATTTGTAAAAATCTTTGAAAAAGGTCGTGTGTTGCTATAAGTTGTGTTGCCTCAGTTTGATTACTGTATTTGAACACGCTTATTTGTATGTGGGTCTGCGGTATGTTCCTCTAAAATCATCTTCATTCTTCAACAAGTTAAGGGAATATTTATACGATCTCTCCTAGGCATCGTCGTAATGTTTCATACGGCGGTTGTTGTAATGATGTCTTGTTGGAGAACTGGTTCTCTGTTTAGGTCAATTCAGAGCTCTTGCTGTCACAGTACAGGCCAACTCAGCAACGACGGGCTTTGTTACAGCTACGTCAGGCGAAGAAGATGTCAACACGATCCGTGGTGCCTGCTTTGTCTGTAGTCTTTCATCTCCCTCCACACATCTCTCCTCTCCTTGCTTCTTATTGAGCTTTTTGTGACAGTCTCTTACTGCTGATCAAGTTGCCCAGTAACCAGGGGGTAAAGTTTAAAGCGTTTTGAGACTGATATGTGGGTGATAAGCCGCTATGTGAAACAATATTTACCTTTGCTGTCAGCTGTCATATCTTTTTTAATGTCTGAGTTGATGTTATCTTCTTTGTGTCACGTTTGAGGAATCACATTACGTCTGACATGGTGCACAATAATTAAAATCGGTTAATTCATCCTCACGCTCTGATATGAAATGTACATTGTCAGAGCTACTTCACTGCTGATTTAACTCTGACTTAGTTAGAAATATATAGTGTCACGTACTGCACGTGACAGTTTCTTTGACACTTGCGTTTTCTTTTAGTCAGCGTTTCTTGGGGTCCGGGTTTCCACGCCGAGACGTTGTAAATCGTGCTGTACATGAGTTGAATTCATTGTTATTTCTATAAAAGGTGACATGCATGAAAGGTACAGTTACTTGAATGATTCATGAAACCCTATAGAGGGTTCCAGTTCTTTGAAAAATGCGTTTTCTTTTAGTCAGCGTTTCTTGGGGTCCGGGTTTCCACGCAGAGATGTTGAAAATCGTGCTACACATGAGTTGAATTCATTGTTATTTCTATAAAGGGTGACATGCATGAAATGTACAATTACTTGAATGATTCATGAAAGCCTATAGAGGGTTCCAGTCGTGAGCTGGGGTCTGGTAGCGGATGGAGTGAGGTGGGGATTTATTTCACTGTGTAGCAGGAGAGGAGTGTTAGAGCTTGGGCTCTGTGTGGCGGACGTTGGAAATGTGAGAACTTGGGCTCTGTGTGGCGGACGTTGGAAATGTGAGAGCTTGGGCTCTGTGTGGCGGACGTTGGAAATGTGAGAGCTTGGGTTCCGTGTGGCGGAGGTTGGAAATGTGAGAGCTTGAACTCTGTCAGGTGGACGTGGCTTTTGAGAACTTCGGGGGCGTTGTGTGAACACCGTGCATGTAAATAAATTGTTATTCACTCGAGATTGTTTTTGTAGTTTTGTTAAAACGGCAACCCCGATCATTGAGGGGGTCGTGACATCTAGCATCATGTTCATCACTGTCTAGCGAGGGGCGCTGCTATTGGAAGATCATCTGGATAATGTGGACTCTTGTAATTACCGTTCGTTTAAAATGATGGCGATAGATTTGAGCCGAATGGAGCCAAGTAATCGTGGGGTATCAGTTGTGAGTTTGTCTTCTGAAATGGGACATACTCATCTGATGCTTGCCTAAACTAAATTTACATGCCATTCTCTGGAGAAACAAGTCTTTCCTTGTACAACGTCCATTCTACTTTATTGCTTCAAAGATGAAGTTGGTCGACGTTTTAATGACCTGAGTTTTCGTTTTGTGCCGAAAGCGCGAACAGGCCACCTCGGGAGACAGACTGTGTGCGAGGTCACCATGACCGGAATGGAGTCTCTTCTCAGCTTGGTGCTTCTGGGACTTTGGGCACTCTGCACCCAGTCAGGTAAGTCCTTGCTGTGTCCTAGACCCTCAACGCAATCAAACTATCAAACGTTATCGAGCAGGAGTGATGAGCAAAAGATGAACTGTTGCTTGCTGTCTAGATTAGTGAATGGTATTGAGCAATCTTCAAGCATACATCAATCATTACATGAACACTGTTTTAGTTTGTATTTGGACCTTATTGGTATAATAACGCGTCTGTGTCTGCCTGCTTGTATGTATGCACCATTGCTTACCTGCCAACATCACACCCTTTATCATTATTATCATCATCATCATCATCATGACCATCGTCATCGTCATCGTTATCGTCGTCGTCGTCCGTCGTCGTCCGTCGTCGTCGTCCGTCGTCGTCGTCCGTCGTCGTCGTCCGTCGTCGTCGTCCGTCGTCGTCCATCGTCGTCGTCCGTCGTCATCCGTCGTCGTCCGTCGTCGTCGTCCGTCGTCGTCCGCCGTCGTCCGTCGTCGTCCGTCGTCGTCCGTCGTCGTCGTCGTCGTCGTCGTCGTCGTCCGTCGTCGTCGTCGTCGTCGTCGTCGTCATCATCGTCGTCGTTGTCATCATCGTCGTCGTCATCGTCGTCGTCGTCATCATCATCGTCGTCGTCATCATCGTCGTCGTCGTCATCATCGTCGTCGTCGTCATCATCGTCGTCGTCGTCATCGTCGTCATCGTCGTCATCGTCGTCATCGTCGTCATCGTCATCGTCATCGTCATCGTCGTCATCGTCATCGTCATCGTCATCGTCATCATCGTCATCGTCATCGTCATCATCGTCATCATCGTCATAATAACCACCACCACCGCCACATCAGCATCCTCAGCCGCACCAGCTGCTGCACCACCACCGCCACTACCGCTACCACTGCAACCACCGCAACCATCACACCCACCGCAACCACCACCACCGCAACCACCACCACCACCGCAACCACCGCAACCACCACCATAACGGCCACTTAAGGCCTCCGCACACGAGGCAACTCCACTCGGGCAACTCGATTGCTCACCATACATTGCTTCGTGTGCGATGTCGGTTGAAAGCAACTGGCATTCCAAGCAACTTTTCACGTCACCAGCAACTGAGTTGCTCGAGTTTGAACCTGTTCTAATTTTTGGGGCAGTGGCGTGCCACTCCAGCCACTCTCTGTGAATCCACCAAGAGCCTCGTTCTCGTGTTCTCGCGACTACTGCACATTTAATGGCGGCCGTTTCTCTCGCTTCGCTCAGAAAACGCTGAATTTGGGGACACTAAGAACCCCATCCAAAGAAAATGTAAGTCATGAACAGCATTAATTTATCAAAGCTTTATGTTGAATGCATCGATAGGCCGTGAAAGCTTCTACATTTTAAATTTCGAAATGCAGGTCACACGCAGAACCATGTGTCCGCGAGTCGACGTGTTCGCAACGTGGCGAGAGATGAAAGGTCACAGTGGAAGCGTGTGCGAGCTGCAGTCTCCAGCATTGCCTGCCACATGTCAAACAACCGACCGCAAGAAACGTGGCAAGATACTTTGGTTGCCTCGTGTGCGGAGGCCTTTACCCCACCACCATCATCACCACCTCTACCACCACCGCGACCATTACCACCACCACCCCCGCCGCCGCCGCCGCCACCTCTGTGATCGAGTGGTTAACAAGCTTGACCTGTACTCGCTTGCGGCTAGTGGGTATGGAGTTAGAAGCTGCGCGGTTTCCAGAATTGCATCCTTGAGCAAGATGCTTAACTAGCATTGCTTCTCCCCAGTGTTGGCAAACTGTAGTGCGATTAACCCTGGTATGCGGCCGTGAACTTGCATCGGGTTGGAATACTCCCCAGGGTGTGGAGTTGGTGCTGATACCTGACTGTGTGCATCTTAAATATATGTAATGTTTGTTGTGAGGTACCAGTGAAGGATTGATCGCTACCCAGTGATCAAGGGGTAAGGGTAAAGCGATTTGAGTTCAGATATGGGTGATAAATCGCTGCATAAAACCACATATTTACCTTTACCACCGCAACCACTACCGCAACCACTATCACTAGGAGCAGTAGCACCAGCGGTGGCGTCGTCGTCCTTTACCTCGTCCTCATCATTTTTGGCTGCTGCCTCAATCATTGCCGTCGTTTCCGCCGCCGCTACCCTCGTCATCGTAGTTGTTATTGTGGCTGTTGAGGTCGATATCATGCTGTTCACACCACCACTTTTGGTCTTCAGCTTTGGACAACCGTGGACTGGACTTCTACATCGCCTTCATGGAGAACAACCTGTCGTCCTCCTGCGACCTGGAGATCTTCCTGACCACGGTGTCCAACACTCCTGCTGTGGTCACACTGACGATGCCACTCTACGACGCCAGCCTCGTCCGCACAGCCACCGTGACCAGAGGTTCCTCGCAGACACTAAAGCTCCCCTACGGCGTCCGGGGCTCCGGCACCGCCATCGAGGGCAAAGGTGAGGGACAGGTGTGACGTAAGGCAGGTCAAAGGTGAAACTATATTGACGTCGTGAAGTCAGAAGTGTGACATCCGGCCTGAGCCTCTCCACGACCCCTCTCATTAGTCGGAGCCCCTAGCTGCTGGCTTTTGGGGGCCTGCCCCAGCAGCTCACCCAAGGACTGCCCCCAGCAACCAGGGAGGCAACAGGGTCAGCTCATTCCTCGTCATTAAAACGAGTCAACGTGTATTGCTACCCGCTGTGCACATTTTCATAGAAAGGTGATGGAAAAAATATTCCGGAATTTTCATTCTTTGTTCGGGTAAACCTTTTACTGCCAAAGCGGACGTAGTTCCCACATGGCAATGGAAACATTCGTTTTCTCGCGAGGGGGAAGTAATTTCTCTGGGGACTTAAGGGGGTACGGTTACAAGCATGTCAACGCCTCTCGATGCAGTAAATAAGAGATGGTTGTAACTTGTTTGTGCATGCAAGGATTCTTTTTAAATTTCACAAGGTGTCCCAGCGAAAAACACTGTAGGACACTGCAAAATGCAATGCTTGACAATGCTCTCTGTTTGTTTATTCTTCATGTGTGGCTCGTCATGCAAAATGACTTGCGGTGAGCAAACAATCAGACGAGGATTACATAAAAGAGTTAGTAAGTGCCATTTTGGACAAGGAAAAAAAAAACCCAGACACGTCAATAGAGAGGTACAAATGAGATGAACTTTCATTCATAGAAGCGATTTGCACTGGCAATATCATGAATGTGTGTGTGCGTATGTGTGTGTTTGTGTTTGTGTGTGTGTGTGTGTGTGTGTGTGTGTGTGTGTGTGTGTGTGTGTGTGTGTGTGAGTGCTAAAGAGAAGTGAGTACACG